>PISX010029923.1:0-19409 GCA_004024625.1 Mellivora capensis | reverse complement strand
CTCCCCCAACCTCCCCCCCCCCGCCCCTTCAAAACCCTCAGGTTATTTTTCAGAGTCCATAGTCTCTCATGGTTCATCTCCCCCCCAATTTCCCTCAAGGCTGACTATTTTTTTTAAAGATTTTATTTATTTATTTGACAGACAGAGATCACAAGTAGGCAGAGAGGCAGGCAGAGAGAGAGGAGGGAGCAGGCTCCCTGCTGAGCAGAGAGCCTGATTCGGGGCTCAATCCCAGGACTCTGGGATGATGACCTGAGCCTAAGGCAGAGGCTTCAACCCACTAAGCCACCCAGGCGCCCCAAGCCTGACTATTTATATCAGTGTGTGTTTGTGTTTTGATTGTTTTTCTTCTGTTTCTTTATTCAAGTCTACTTCTGATGGCTGTGTTTCCATTTCTAGCAATTTTTACAATGAATGCTTAGTTGGAGAGTGCAAAGAGAAGGCCTAGCTCTGAGGACACAGACATTTGGATTAGAAGCTATATGACCGTCGGCAAATTTCTCCATACTTTGCCATCTGGCAGATTTTTCCTCAATGAGTCACACATTTACACAGAAGGCTTAGTGCCTCAGGGATCTTCATGAACATTAATCTTTCAGCAATGAGTATGAAACACCCCACTTTGTACTAATATTCCTTTTTGAGGGTTTGACCGGTTTCTGGAACATACTTTCTGGGGTGGTAACAGAGAACCATAAAAACTCCATGGCCTCATTATCACATCATTTGCACAGGGCCAATTGATCTGTATGATATAAATTCTGTTAATTCTTCCCTGGCGTGCAGTGGGGCAGAATTCCACTTCGTTTTTCTTATACAGAACAAAAACGGCTACAGATCCCAAGCATCCTGACTTTATTCCCAGAAATACGGAAAAGTTCAAATGTGTGCCTGCCCCCACTGGTAATGGACCAGAGTCACATGGGAGCATGGCAGGCTTGTCTTAACATGGATAGCGAGAACAGTCATCCTCCACCTCTGAGGTCAGGGAGAAAGGAAATTTCAACACGTTCTTGAATATACCGGGATAGGAGTTTAGCAGTTTTTTGTTGTTGTTGTTGTTGTTTTTTTTTGTATTTTGAGTAGGGATATAGAGCTCATGCTCAGGTTATTGGTCACTGAGAGATTTTGGATCCAATGCTGCTGTGGGCTCACTGCTGTGCATCTATGACCTGCTCTCATCAAACCCTGGATGTATCCCAGAACTATGAAATGTGCTACTGGCCCAATAATTGTCTGTCATGAGCCTGGGGGGGCTGCTTTGCTGTGGCTGAACCCTTGAAAGGCTTCCGTTTTCTGGTTCAGAGGTGCAATGAAGCAAGCTGCTGGGAGCTGTGACTTCAGTAATCCTACCAAGGTTTAAGCAGTCAGTGTGGGTTAACAGTGTGAAGGTTCGATCAGGTGAATCCGATGAACAAAGTATTTCATTTCTAGGCTTAGTTTTGCCTGGTAGCGTTTGTCTCCTTATATAAAGAGAGTGCAAATCACTATCCCATCATCTCCTCTACTGTATTGAATTATCAATATAATTGTAATCAGCACTTCTGGAAAGTGCTGATGGCCTATTTTGTACTTGTTTGTGTTAATCAATGTTAATTACAAAGCAAGAACAGGGGTTAACAAATTATAATGGGTTTAATTAAGCTTGACAGTAACAAATGGCATAACCTTTATGTTATGACCTGGTTAGAGAAACAAAAAAGGACAAAATGAGCCAAAGAATCATCACATAGAAATTCATATTTATATATTGGTTATCTACAGAAACAGAATAGCGTAATGAGTTTATTGCTTTTGCTAATTATCAACTTCGACATTTACTGATCTGGCAACACTGAAATACAGAGAACTCTAAGACCTGTTCTTTAGCCTTGAAGGATTTACAATCTGATGGGAAATGAGACCCAGAAAACCAAGGCTTAAAATTCTCCAGTGAGGGGGGCCTAGGTGGCTCAGTGGGTTAAGTGTCTGCCTTTGGAAGCTGAGGTCATGATCCTGGGGTCCTGGGATCGAGCCCCATGTCAGGCTCCCTGCTCAGTGGGGAGTCTGCTTCTTCCTCTTCATTTCCCCCACCTCCCCCCTGCTCATGCACGCATGCACTCTCTCTCTTGCTTACTCTCTCTCAAATAAATACATAAAATTGTAAAAAAAAAAAATTAAATTAAAGTTCTCCAGCAAGTAGCAAATGAGTGCTGCCAACTCTCGTGCGAAGCATTTGGTAGAGGGAGTGATCATTGTGAGCTTGTAAACTAGGGAAAGACTACAGATGGTAGAATCCAAAGGATGAACTGAGGGTAGGAGAGAAGGAGAGGAGACGGCATTCCTGCTGGATGCACAGCTGAATCAAAGGCATGTCAGTGGAAATGCAATGGATGTGTTCAGAGAACACGTCTTCTTCCATGAATCTGCTTCATTGATTTAAGATCCACCGAGATGGGTGGGTGGTGAGGAAAGTGATCGCCATAGTCTCATTGCTGCTCTGAATCTGCCCGCCTTTCTCATGTGTAAACATAAGAAATGGCCATGAAGACTCTTCTAGCTCCAGATTATACATCCAAAGCCCTTGATGAGGGCCCTGGGTCACAGCTGGTTTTTTTAATGTCACTCATATTTCTCTTTTTTTAAAGTTTTTTTTTTTTTTTAATTTATTTATTTGACAGAGAGAGAGAGAGAGAACACAAGCAAGGGGAGTAGGAGAGGGAGAAGCAGGCTTCCTGCTGAGCAGGGAGCCCTATGCAGGACTCAATCCTAGGACCCTGGAATCCTGACTCCAGCGGAAGGCAGATGCTTAATGACTGAGCCACCCAGGCGCCCTGTCACCCATATTTCTATATGAGTAAAGGTCTCACGAATCCCCATATCCATTGAAAACATTTTTCATTATATGATAGGATGTATCTGAATGCAGGCAATAAGACACACATACCCTAAACCAAATGGCTTAAGCAACAAACTGGGTTTTTGCTCATGAGATTTGCTCATGAGATTTGCTCATGTCAGGGAGGAAAAAAACTTTTTCTTTACTCTCAAGTTACAACCTGGGGTGTGTGAATTAACCTGGCAGAAGAGAGGTTAACAGGAGAAAGGGCTTATTTTGTCTGCACATGGAGGGCATCACAGAAAAGAAATGGAAATTCCCCAAAGTGCTCAGACCTAGGCGCTTAATACCATTTTAACAAAGGGTGATAAATTGCAGAGGAGACTAGACAAAGGAAAAAGGCTTGGGCTTCCAGGCAGTGTATTATGAGAAGGTAAATATATGAGGGAAACTAATGGAAGATGAGGGGTTTTTTTAGTCTCTCTCCAGTTAGGGTTAGGGTCACAAAGGGGATTTTATGTCTGGCTTCTAAGCAGATGGGGGAGGGAAAAGAGCTCTGAGTTTGCTTCTTCTAAATTGCCTTCAGCTTAAAATAATTCTTATGTTGAAGTGGCATATTTTGGGGTGGAATATTCCGATCCCCTCAGTCAACAACAAGTGGTCTGGATGGGCTCTGTGACTCTGGGTTGCCCTCACTCATTCATCTATGATCAGCTAATGAGTTGGCAGGGGCAGGCTGGGCGCCTATGACCCCACTCCCATGTCTGGGGGCTGGCTGGCTATTGGCTGTGACACTGGGTTTGACTAGGTCCCCCATCATCCAGCAGGCTGGCTTGGGCTTCCTCACACGACAGCAGCACCGTCCCTGGAGTGAGACTGGAAGGATGCAAGGCCTTTTGAAACCTAGGTTTGAAGTAACACAAATAATTTGCAGCATTCTGTGAGCGAGATACCAGGGCAGCCATATTCGAAAGGTGGAAAAACAGACTCCATCCCTGCTTGGGGGGCTGCTGCAATGTGACATCGCAATGTGTAAGTGTAGGAGGGGAAGCATTTGTAATTATCTTAAAATCTCTCACACTTTGTTTTAGGTAAAGAGGCTTTCTCACTATTCCCCTACTTTCCCAGCACTGAACATTTGTTCAGTGTATTTTTTTCTGGCTTGGAAGTCAGCTCTTCACCCATCTTGGAGTTCAAATTCCATCCCTTCTGCGAGGCCCATCTTCAAAGCTAATTCATCCATGGAACTTTTCCCCATCCCTTCAACCAAATATGGTTTCTCATTCTGAGGAGTTGAAATGCTGCCACAGATGCTGAGTCCATAAATTCTGAACTATTTGTAACCACAGGTATAGTTATATGCAATTGAAACAATGTTTTTTCATCTTCGGATATGAAATGACTATGATTTAGGGTAATAGTTTCTATTAAATTGAATCTTCTGTGATTTCTTCATTCATTTCTGCTGTAAAACCTGGCATTCATAGCTACCTGCTATAGCTTTGTAGCAAAATTTCTATGCATGACTTTGTAATTATCTTTACTGTTAGTTTGCTGTTCAGGTTTCACACTCAGGTTCCAAAGCACACTTTTTAAAATTAATCTTTGCATTTAATGTTCAGTATTTTAGAAGATTCTAAATTTACCTTTGTATTTTATGACTTAGAAAATGAAAATGATTCTGGGTTTGGATTTGATATCTGTAATTTCTGTCTCTGAGACTATTATGCATTTGTTTGAAGACCAGAGAACTCATTTTTGTTTATTGGCTCAACGGCATTGCCCCTAAATTCAACTTAAGTTCCATAGTGTAAGAAACCCCCACAAGGAGATATTAAGTGTATTGTGTGATAGAATGCTTGAGGTCGGTACTTCTAGCACATAGGAAAACAGATGGGTTTCTGAGATGTCGGTTGTATCCTATGTTCCAATTTAAGTGCACCTGTTTGCTATTTATCAAGGTTTTTTAAAAGTCATGTTTGTGAGAGAGTAAATCAATTTTATTCCTTAAAGTCTGGGGGAAGAAATACATAACTGGATATATAGCTGATAGGGATGTTGTATTTTTTTTTCCTCCTTCTGATGGTATTTTAAGATGATTCAAATATTTTGAGGCTGAGTGAACATTCTATTATAGCGCTATCTCACTTTGAAATGAACAAGCTAAGACTCAGGGAGTTTCAATCACTCACAACTATTTGACAGTAAAGAGATTGCTAAACATCAGAAAAAGACAAAAGAAGAACAATAAATGAAGACCCAGATAAACTACATCAAAACAAGTAAAATACTCCATCCCCACCGCAGGGTGCCTTTGTGAGTTGAAGCCTAACTGCCTAGTCAAGATCTCCATGCCAGACGTCTGGGTTCTAGTGTGTCGGCGGCGGGGCTGCGATGCTGTTTTGTGTCAAATGGCCATGTCAGAGGAGAGGAGTGGGTTTATAGGCATGGGTAGGCTGCTGGAAAAAAAAAATTAAAGAACGAAATACTGAATTAAACCTCACAACCAACCAACCAATAAAACCCCAGGCACAGCAAATCGCTCTGAACTCCTACAAAGTTTAATTCGTTGTCTTTAAAAACTGAGCTCTGGCGCAGCAGGGCGGGAGCCCCTCCTGTCCGTGCGCCCACTGTCCCTGCCGCACTGTCCGTGCGCCCAGATCCGACCCCGGCAGGGTGGTCGCGAGCACCAGTGCCTGTGATTCGCGCGGGTGTCAGGCTGCACCCTCCCAGGAGGGAGACGCGCGGCTGTTTGTCCCCAAACAGCTCCCATATAAGGCGGACCCCGCCCCTGCTTGGGGTAGCGAAGGCGGTGCGCGGGCTCCCCGGAGGGGCCGCGCACCAGCCCGCCCCCTACCGCGCATGCTCGGGGCGGCCCGGTCCGGTTTCCGACTCTCCTTGTTTTCCTGCAGCTCGCACTGGTCAAATCCGCACACAGCTCTGCGCCCTCAAAGCCCGGGGAACCCAGGGTTTACAGGGCTGTGGAAGCAAATGGGATGCCAATTCCAAGCTAGCCGCGGGGCTCAGGAAAATTGGTGAAATAATGATTTCATATGCGAGTGGGTCACGTCTGCCGACATCATCTCACTTAATGCATTAGCCAACTCCATGGAGTTTTTAATATGCTGTAAAGGCAAAAGCCTCAGAGGTGCACCCGCAATGCAGACTGGAGGACACCCAAAGCTAGTGTTAGTGTAGGGGCTGGGGCTCAACCCGCAGTCCACGCTTCACTGCCCCTGGCTTCCTGTCAGCTGCCCGAGGGGGCAGGGAGTCCTGGGGCTTGGACCAGCGTGGGTTATTTGCGCCCCAGGGACCCGGAATGGGGTAGTAGGAGGAAGGCTGAGCTCAAGTCTTGGGTATGGCCCGCAGGTAACCTTGTGGCTCACAGCGGGGCTCCTGGGTGTGTATGCACAAATTCAAGAATGAATGGCTGAATGAATGAATTCACATTCTTCAGGAAGGGTGGGGGAGTGGAGTGAGGAAGGGCTCAGGAAAAGAGGCTAGGTCGGCCCTCTTAGGACTTCTTAGGTCCTAAGCTTTAAAAAGAAGGTCGCTCTTACCCAAGAATACGTTATGATTGAAACTGAAAGAACAGGGCTCCTGGGTGGCTCAGTGGGTTAAGCCTCTGCCTTCAGCTCAGGTCATGGTCCCAGGGTCCTGGGATACAGCTCAGGTCATGGTCCCAGGGTCCTGGGATCGAGCCCCGCATCGGGCTCTCTGCTCAGCAGGGAGCCTGCTTCCCCCCCCCCCCTCTCTCTGCCTGCCTCCCTGCCTACTTGTGATCTCTGTCTGTCAAATAAAGAAAATCTTAAAAACAAAACTGAAAAAACAAAAAACTACTGAACTGTAACATAAGCGCCAAAAAGTCCTCTGAAGATCTGATTTCAGACAATGTAGCCATTCTCACCAGCACTTTTAAAGATCCAGTACCCTTTTGTATTTTCATTTCTCGGTGTCCCTGAATTGAGGAGTCCCCAAACACACACTTTGGTTGGGTAGACTGCAGCAGAGAAGGCCCTAGTGAATGGTGCTCCCCACAAACAGGGTCCCTCAGGTTCTTGGTCTGTACATCGGATGCGCTAACTACTGCACGGTAGGGGTAAACCCAGGTCCCTGCTAAGGCCTGAAAAACCGTATTTTCGGTCATCGGAGCTCCAGGATTGAGGTCTTTGCTCTTCCCTACATTACTGCGACCCCTTACTCTGATTCCTCCTCCCCCGTTTTTCAGGTGGTAAGGCTGGGGTGCAGCTTTCCTGAAATCACTCCTCCCCGGTAACCCTTGGTGACTTACAGGTCACCTCCTACAAGAAGGTTCTTCCCGACTCTGCGACTTCGGGCGGAGGCGTCCTGGTATCCCAACCCCGCCCCTCCTCGCCGCCCGGCCGCCGCCAAACCCTGGCGCGCGGATCACGCGGGCCGGAGCGCTCTGGGCATGCTCAGTGGCCCGGCAGGTGGGGCCGCCGCGGGACGCCTGATCCGGCAGGGAGCAGAGGGGCGGGGGCGGAGGGAGGGAAGTGGGCGGGAGCCGAGGGCAGAGTAGCGAGAGTCGCCGCCGGCCGCGGGGCGCTGGGCAGGTGGGAGCCCGCGCGGGCCAGGCCGGGATGAGCAATGGCATCAGTCAAGGTGGCCGTGAGGGTCCGGCCCATGAATCGCAGGTGAGTTGGGGGCGGCCATAGGCGGCCCCCCGATGCACCCCCACCCGGAGTAACCTAGTCTCCAACTCCCCTCAAGGGCCAGCCCGGACTTAAGTGTCCCGGGACGGTCTCTGGCCCACTGGTTCCTGGCTATGGCCTCTGGGGGCCTGGAGCACTTCACGCTTTGCTGTCCCTTTTACGCTGCCCTCTTGGAGTCCCTGGGGCTACAGAGTTCACGAGGCCAGATTCCTGTTCCATTAACTTGTGGAGGTTTACGTGTTCCCCCCTTTTCATAAGCGTCAAAGGATCACTTTCATGAAGGCTTGAAATCCTTGTGGGGTGGGGGATATAAGAGTGGTCATGGGACACCGCAGCCCTCGGGCGAACTCCCCTCAGTTGTGTCAACTCGGAAGTTCTCTATTAACAACAATGTTTTTAATTGCTTAGTGAGAGATGATTTCAGTTCCCTGAATGTGAACCCTGACTTCTGATCGGTAACTGAGCAGTTCTTAACTTCACGTTCAAGAGTGGATGGCAAACTTTAGCAAAGTTTTCACTTCAGGGGGAAAAAAAAATCAAGGACACTTAGGCACACGTGTTTGAAATCTGCTGATGTTAAGAGCGGGGAAGAGTTATAAACACATTTAGAATCTAATCTTGTATTTTCCTACAAGATAATGCTTTTCAGAATGATTTGACTATTCATTGAAAAATAATCCCCCTTCTCAATGACCTCTTTATAATCAGTATAGAAAGATGCTTTGGAAGAGTTACTTTTTAAATTGGTTTAATTTTAAAGAATGAAGTAGAACTAGATAGGATGTGTCCTACAGAGTTGACAGGCCCCAGTTCACGCAAGGCCATTTGTTTTTATTGGTTTCTCTGTCAAGTTGTTGGATATTTGACTTACCATATGGCCTTTACACTTTCTCATATCAACTTGTGGAGGTCATTGTTTGATAGTTCTGACAGCTGATTGGGGCATCTGAAGGTCATAAAATCAAGTGATCCCCAGAATCCTCTTTGGCTCACCTGAATCTGTTTTTTCTATTGGCAAATAGGGAGTCATTTTTCTGGTTGGTAGATGTTGAAAACCAGTGCTTTTGTCATTTTAAGTTATTCGTAAAACTTTTTTTAGGGAAGGAGTTTGACTTTTATGTAACTCCAAGGAGAATATGGATGTTGGTATGTATAGTTAGTTGTATAGGACAAAAAGACCCCAAAGTCATTTAGATGATTTAAAAAGATTTTTCTTTATTTTGAATTTACATGTATAAAGAAGTTCCTTTTTCGCTTTGGAATAACATGAACACATTCTAGAAGATCGTAGTGAGTAAATTTAGAAAACACCTACCAAATGTGCAGTGTTGTCCTGGGTGCTATAGGGGGGATAAGGTGAGTAAGGATTAATGAGTGTCCTCTAGGAGCCCAGTATCTAATGGGGGAGGGCCTACATACTGGCAGGACTCTCCTAAAACATGGGGCTGGTTGGAAATGATGGTCCAAGTGCATTCCTTTGCCAGTGTAGGCCTGGAGCCCAGTTATATGGAGGAGCTGCAGGAAATGTCCAAAAGCCATGTGCTTTGAGGCGATAGATTGAAGTGATGGTATTTGTACTTTCAAAAGAGAACTCTGGTGGTGGCATCAGGATTAGGGCAAGACCCAAGGAAGTGGCAGTCTGAACTAAAGGCAGAAACGAGAAGGCTGGTTAGATATACCAAGATGATTTCCAGGCAGAATTGAGAGAATTTTGCAGATCCTTGGATGGGAAGAAGGGGAAAGGGGAAGAACATAGAACCATTAACTAAGGTTTGATGATCCAAGAGGTGAAAGAGGTTTGGGGAAGGTGGATAGTGAGGTTGGTGTATTCTGTCTTAGATCTGTAGAGTCATATGAGATGCAGCTAAGTGTCAAGAACAAGCACAGTGTTGCCACAGAGTGAGTGCTGCCCTTGTGTTGACCTGTTGATGATCTCAAGTGTGGGGAGGGCATCTCTCTCTTTGGTGGTCTTCAGTAGACTTCAGGTCTTCAGTAGAAACATGGGTTTAGGTCTCAGGTGATTTGAGGATGGACATTGGGAAAACTTTTGCACATAGATGACAGTTTAAGAATGTTACAGTGAGATTTCTCAGGAGGAGAAAATCTTATCTTTATGTATATATAGAGATATGTATATATACACAGATATATATATATGCATATATAGACACACATGCACATATATGTTTACATGTGTGCAAATATTTGTGTGTATATATACGGTATATACACACAAATATTTGCACACATGTAAACATATATGTGCATGTATGTCTATATATATATATATACCATATATACATGTATGTCTATATATATATATATACCATATATATATGTATATTTAACCATATATATATGGTTAAAAAATGTTACAGTGCAAAGAAAAGGATTGGATCCTGGGATATGCTTTTCTTTAGAATTATAGGGAGAAGATTGGCTTGCCCTTCATGGAGGAGAACCAGCACAGCAAATTGTCATGGCAGGGAAAGGAGCAGTGTCTCTTGAAGGAGGTGGTGTTTGTTGGTGTCAGATGTTGCCCAGATGGTGCCCTGAGGGTGTGAGTGAGATGAGGTCTTTGGTCTTGGAGACAAGAACGTTGGTAATCTTCCAAAGGGCAGTTTCAAGGAGAGACAATGATCCAGAAGTTGTCGGTGAAATGGAAAAAGGTATACAAATGACCAGTCAAAAGTACCTGACCTACACATGCAAATTTATAAGAGCAGTAAGAAACCATTTTTTATTAGTGAGGTTGGTGGATGTTGACTGAACATCAGGTGCTGGCGAAGGAATGGTGATGAAATCATAAAGGGTCAGAACCTCCGAAACTGTCTTATTGGGAAATTTTACAGTAGCTCTCAAGAATAGAAATTTATAAACCTACCGATTGGGCAGTTTTCTTTCTAAGAATTTATTTTATAGATTATATTCCTACTTACAAAGATGTATGCGTCATCCATGAACATGGGATTGCAGATGTAAAATTTTTGCTCTGTTAATCTTTAGAGGAGCTTTAGGCAAAGAGGGAGCAACCAACAGGAAGGAAAGACCTGGGGTATTGGGAGGTAAGGAGTGCTGTCGCAGGCTCTAAAAGGATGGAGGCCCAGGGTGAGATGTGACCTTCTGAGCTAGGCCTTTGCCATAACTGCTTCTTGCAAACAAGCATCTAATGCTTGATTCAGGCTAAGATGTGATGCCTTTGTTTTTACTACGGTGGTGCTTTGGGTTATGTGGCAGAAGTAGTTTTGAAAGAGCCCTTACTTTGCATCACATAACAGCAGCTGCCTTTGCTAAGAGTTCCCTCTGTGGCACTGGTACAAAATCTAATTTAATCTTTGTAACAGTCTTAGTAGGTACAGACTATTACTGTCATGCCATGTACAGATTGGGAAACATAGTTAATTTGCCCAAAGTCAATTTCACAGTCAACAGCTCTACTTTTTGAAAATGAGTAAAACCTGTGCCAAAACAATTTGCTCATAGTTTTTTATGGACAAATTTTAACATTTATGTATTGTCTTTTTATGCCTTATGTATGTAATCTTATGTATTCCTTTTCCTTTGAGATTTCTTCCATTGGTCTTAGGCCTGGCCTTCTCTCTTTTTTTTTAGATTTTTTAAATTTTTTTTTTATTTATTTGACAGAGATCACAAGTAGGCAGAGAGGCAGGCAGAGAGAGCGAGAGAAGAGGAAGAGAAGAGGAAGCAGGCTCCCTGCTGAGCAGAGAGCCCCAGGCGGAACTCGATCCCAGGACCCTGAGATCATGACCTGAGCTGAAGGCAGAGGCTTTAACCCACTGAGCCACCCAGGCGCCTCCTGGCCTTCTCTTTTACACTGGTTTCATATTTTATGATTTTATGAGATTTTTTTTTTTTTCCAACAAATTTCCAACAAAATAATGATTTGGTAACTAATTTGTCCATTTCCTTTTGGTTTCACTTGTTTTTTTCATGAAAACACTAGATGATTCTGTCCTTTTTTTTTTTTTTTTTTTGAGAGTGTGAGAGTGGGGGGTCCTGGACGGGCAGAGGAAGAGAGAGAATCTTAAGCAGGCTCCATACTTAGTGCAGAGCCTGATGCAGGGCTGGATCTCACAACCTTGAGATCATGACCTGAGCCGAAATCAAGAGTCCAACACTTAACCGACTAAGCCACCTAGGCGCCCTTCCCCCAAGGATTCCCTAGTGCCATCTATCCTGTCCCATTGATTTGCCAGTGTTGATGGGGCTGGGATCTGAGTGCGGACCATGTGGGTTCCAGTTTGGGCTGTCATTTAAAAGCTGGGTAAAATTTGAGCGAGAGACTTAATTGTTCTGAACCTCAGTTTTTACAGCTGTAAAATGGGTGATAGTAATTGTACATACTTTATAGGTTGTGAGGCAAGGTCCTTCTTCATATATTTTTTACTGTGATTCACAGATAACACATTTGAAATCGAAGCTCTGTGGATATATAAAAGATTCAGGAGGTGTTACATGCAATTCACTCATATTTTCTGTTCTGTCCTGTTTTATTCTATTGTCTTGTTAAAAAAAATGCTATTTCTAGATCCACTAAATTGACTTCAAGATCTATAATGATTTGCAGTTGGCAATGTGAAGAACAACTGTTGTGAGGTTCAAATGAGATCGTGTATGTGGGTAACACTGTCCACACCGTGCTGGGCATGCAGCAAGGGCTCTGTAAAGATTAGTTATTGTTATTACTGTTATTTTTTTATAATTTAACGATTGTGACTTTATTCAATAAAAAATATATATATATATATTTTTTTTAACCAAAAAAGTATTTCCTGAGTGCTGGCAACAGGCTAGGTCATAGCTTTTTAAATATACTTTCTTATCTGATAAGGCAAGACCACCTCATTTCTTCCCTTTTCTTACTGTTTTTAGCTTTCCTTTCTCATTACCTTCTCAGGTGGAATTTATGTTTAGTATGTTTAGTATGTTAAACATGTTTAGTATGTTCAAAAGAGAAGAAGGAAAAAACCACCAGTGGTATTTTGACTGGGATTGGCCTCTTTAGGGTATACTGAGGTCTTCTCATTTTAAGAGTGTCAGGGACTAGTTCACGATGGTCTCTTGGATCTCTGATGAAGACAGCAGACGGCTTGGTGTTAGGGATGGAAGACGTCTGTCAGGATGCTGCCAGGCATCAGGCATCTTGCTCTCTTCTTTACCGTGGCAACTTCCTTTCCTGCTCCCACCGATTGAGTGACTGAGGGCTTTTTATGCCCATTTAGAGGCGAAACTGAGAGCCCCTCACGTAACAGTGCCTGGAGTCTGGACTTGAACCAATCTATCTTTCTCTCATTTCTGAAGCTCCTCCATTATACAGAACTCTTAGATGAGAGGAGGGCAGGGAACTGAAAGGCAAATAGGGACGCATACAGTTACCAGCGGTCTTAGACCACCTGAAGATTTGTGTAAGAATTAGTTGAGAGGCAGGTAGACCTGGTGTTGTGAGGACTTCCCTTTGTTATCTTGGGAGTTTGGGCTTTCATTCTCCAGTCTGCTGGCTAGTATAGTAGCTCTTGGCCCCATGTGGCTATTTCAGTTAACATTAAGTAGAATTTAAAATTTAGTTGCTCAGTTGCACGAGTCACGTTTTAAATACTCAGTAGCCCACATATTGAACAACGCTGATACATAGCATGTCTGTCATTGTGGAAAGTTCTGTTGGATGGTAAGACTGAACTAACTGGCTTGAGTCCCAGATTTATGACTTCTTAGCTTCCTGCCTTGGCATGTAAGTGCCCTGTGCTTCAGTTCCTTCATGTGCAAATGGAGATCTTCACAGGACCCACCCTGTGGGGCTGAGATAGTGACTGAATGCACTTACACTAACAGTGTTGGGCCTCAAAGCGAGTGCTCTATAAATACTGGCTCTTATTTTTAGACCCTGGAGGCTACTGATGGTTTTAAAACAGGGTTCTCATTTGCCATTTAGTATCTTCAGAAATTTCATCTAATAGCAGTGCAGGGAAGTGCTACCAGGACCAGCAAAAATGACCTTTTATATACTATTTGCCAAGCGCTGTGTTAAGTGCCCTTTATGCACTATTATTATCCTATTGACTTTCCTCTTGTTCTCAGGGATGCAAGACCCGGAGTCTAAATGTCTATATGAGTGGGCAGAGGTCAGTGTAGGAAGACCGTAAGGAACTGAAATATGACCCATGACAATGTGATTCTGGACTAGATTGGAGTTGTTATAGGCGTTAAAATTCAACCAAGTACATTCGAAATCCAGTAGGCTTTATTAAGCAATTCATGAATCAAGCAGTATCCTCATCTAGCAAGTAGAAAGGAGCTCCAAGGAGTACAAAATGGAAGGTTTTTATAGGAAGAAGGTTGGGGCAAGAAGTGATTAACAGAAGAAAGGAAAGGATTGTTTCAGGCAAGGTCACCTTCCATGAGGGAGAAGAATAAAGTCTTATTGGGTGGATCACCTTGTCTTCCTATGGGGGATGGAGAGGGCCCATGTGACAGATTACCTCAGTGGTGCTGACCAGAAAATTGATGGCCAACTGCATTCTGGGGAGGTTGAAACTGCAGTTAGGTTAGACGGTAAGCCCCAGTCTGGTGACTTGGCCTAGCATACTTGACTCCATTTTGGAAATAGGAACCATAGGGAAGGGCACAATCAAAGGATAAGACTTGTAAGCAAAATCCTAAAGAAGCTTTCACTGTATTTTCTGACTGTGAAAATAATACATGCTTATAAAAAAAGGTATGTTCTACAGAAAAGTGTACCAAAGAAATCAAATAGACAAATCGCTCAACTTCCGTGATCCGGGGATCACTACTTGTAAACTTTTGGTGCATTGGGATCCAGTCATTTTTCCGTGTTTGTGTGGCAACATAATGTATACACTATTTTATACTCTACTGTTTGCATTTGCAAGAGACATCCTGAAGACCAATCAGCAGGACACAGGGAGTCCAGAGTCAAAGATGAATGAGTGGTTTGGGCTATTAAGTGGAAGAATGCCTTTCCCAAAGTCAGGATGCCACCATGAGCTGGTTGGGGAGGAGGGACATGGTGGGGAGTTGAGTTGGTTCCGGCTACTGGTGGGGGAACCAGGCAGTAGGGACCCAAGAGGTGTCAGCTCTGTGATGCACATTTGGATGTGGGTCTCTTAGAGGTGATAGTGGATGTAGTAGAAGTGAGTTTGGTTTCCAAGGTGTACAGTAGTTAAGGAAGGGGGTAGTAGAACTGCATAATTGGCTGTGTCCTGGGCAAGTGGATTTTACTGGGTCTTTAGGGTTCATTTCTTTTTTTATAACACACTGATTCCCAGTGTGGCCCAGGGACAGCTGAGAATCACTGAGGCTCTTTTAGGGCCTTCCCAAGGTCAAAACTGCATTTGCAGTAATACTAAGATAGTTTTCCCTTTTTTACTCTTCTCTCCTGGGGTTATGGTGGAGTTTTCCAGAAGCCATGGCATACAATAATGTCATGGCTCCATGTGCTCTGCATTCTGTGTTTTAGAAATGTCTCAATTTTGGGGTGCCTGGATGACTCAGTCATTAAGCGCCTGCCTTTGGCTCAGGTCATGATCCTATGATCCTGGGATCAAGCCCCGCATCGGGCTCTCTGGTCAGTGGGAAGCCTGCTTCTCCCTCTTCCACTCCCCTGCTTGTGTTCCCTCTCTCGCTGTGTCTCTCTCTTTCGAATTAAAAAGAAAAAAAGAAAGAAATGTCTCAATTTTAATTTCTTTTTCTTTTTCTTTTTTTTTTTTTAAGATTTTATTTATTTATTTGACAGAGATCACAAGTAGGCAGAGAAGCAGGCAGAGAGAGAGGGAAGCAGGCTCCCTGCTGAGCAGAGAGCCCGATGTGGGGCTCGATCCCAGGACCTTGGGATCATGACCTGAGCCGAAGGCAGAGGCTTTAACCCACTGAGCCACCCAGGCGCCCCTCAATTTTAATTTCTTGTATGGTAACTCTCAGTAGATAGTACTCCTGTTCTGCTCCTTCCTGTGGGGCCCAGGGCCTGGCATGGGCCCCATCCCTCACCTGGTCATCGCAAACCTGGGCTAGGCAGAGGAGAAGTGTGGTGTGTGTGTCTGTTTTTGTTTTAAGGGAGAGGAACAAAACAGGTAGAGAGGTAGAGGGTTGGGGGAAGAAGGCTGCTGGGACAAGGGAAGGAGGGATGGTGAGAAATAGAGCTGTGGTTTCTCACATAGGAAGTGGAGTAGCTGTGATGCTTCAGGTGAGGTTCCCCAAGGAGGCCTGTGCTGTCTCTGACTCAGGGAACTTGGAGCACATGGAGGTTTTATCCTGTGTTTTAGGTGGACTTGACAAGTAATAGGAAGCAAGTAACTAATGATGTATTTTTGCATTCAAAATTTAAAAAATATCTTAATGTGTATAATGCACTTTCAGAAGATGTGAGTACTGGTATTTAAAAAGTGCTCTTTAGTGACATTGAGTATTAAATAAGCTAATTTGGGGGGCGCCTGGGTGGCTCAGTGGGTTAAGCCTCTGCCTTCAACTCAGATCATGATCTCAAGGTCCTGGGATTGAGCCCTGCATCGGGCTGTCTGCTCAGCAGGGAGCCTGCTTCCCCCCTCTCTCCCTGCCTACTTGTGATCTCTGTCTGTCAAATAAATAAATAAAATCTTAAATAAGCTATTAACTTCTGCTTTGTTTTACTCATGGAGACTGTGGCTGAGAGAGAGATCAACAGTGTGTTTGTCTTTCTGTCTGTCTGTCAGAAGTTATTTAGAGATGTCCAGTTGTGCAATGTATAGTGCTTTGGCTTACAGTTGATTTGTTTTGTATGTCCTCATTTCATGATTATTTTTGTAAAGTATTTCAATAACCTTTGCTGTTTTCGTGGGATACAATCTTGTTTTGTGAAGGGAAATGTTATAATTAAACACCTGCAGCCTGGGGGAGGACGTGATAGTGCCTTACAGCCCCCAGCCCCCTTCCCTGGGACCGAGAGCCTCTGGTTTATTTTGGTGGCTTGGACTACCTTCTGTCCAGCTCCAGTTGCAGAGACCGTCCAGGATAAAGTCCTTCATGGGAAGGTGGGCATCGTTCCCTTGGATTCAGCCTGCTGATTCACATCAGGCACAGAGGAGGTTACCAGGAGCAGGGCCTGGAAGCTTTCTCTTTGCTGGGCTCTGGGCTGAGCGCTTGTTTCCTGCTCTGTCCATTTCCAAATACATTCATTATTCATTGTTGCTGCATAGTAGAGGGGAAATAGCTATTTCTATGATCAGCCCAGACACTTAGAGCAAATTTCAGGGGGAATATGTAGAATTTAAAGTCATTTGAGAAAGAGCTTTCAGTAACGGTGTTGATAAGTGATTTTTGCCATCGTTTACTATTGCTAGCCACTCATTCATTTATTAGGAACTCTGCTAAGTCTTAGGTGGTCTCTGTCTAATTTAATTCCTAGCAATAGCCCTGTAGGGCTGAATATGGTTAGCTCCATTTTGTAGATGAGAAAACTGGGGACCAGAGAAGGATCAGGTTCAGGTTCCAATTTTAGAACATAACACTGGTTTTCTGGCTTCATGCATTTACCATTAACTGAGGGTATGTATGTGTGCATGTGTGTGCACCTATGAATGTATTTTTGTTTGTTTGCTTTTTTATTGGCTCCGTATAGGTAAATTCTGTGAGATCCAGTGACCTTGTCAGTCTTACTCTTGGCTATTTCCCCCAAACCTAGAATAGTTCCTGGGAGAGATGGGGTTCTCAGAAAACATTTATTGACTTAATAACTGCCACCTCGGGACGCCTGGGTGGCTCATTGGGTTAAGCCTCTGCTTTCGGCTCAGGTCATGGTCTTGGGGTCCTGGGATTGAGCCCCACATCGGGCTCTCTGCTCAGCGGGGAGCCTGCCCTCCCCCTCCACCTCTGCCTGCCTCTTTGCCTACTTGTGATCTCTCTCTCTCTCTCTGTCAAATAAATTAAAAACAAAAAACAAAAACCAAAAAAACCCCTAAAACTGCCACCTCTCCTGTCCTTCTTCCCCATCTTTCAGCTGTGGATGCTTGTAAGGAATCAGGAATCCCTAGCCCAGCGTCTGTTAAAAGGAATCAGGATTTCCTAGCCCGGCATCTGTAGGATCTCTCTCCTTGTTCCCTGTGAGGAGGAAAGGGAGTTTTGGTGATCCTTCTGTTGGGTATTAGGAAGAGAGGAGAAGTGAAAACAGGCTGAAAGCCTGGGTGAAGAATGACAGCTCCGGAGCATTCCCTGTGTATTAGTTAATTACATGGAAATTACACATCGAATACTCATTATGTTTATCTCTTAAGGTTAGAGAATTAGCGATAAAACACTTAAACTGTGTTTAAATGATGCATAGTTTATGGGACAGAACATTCATGTTCCTTTCTTCAGAAAAAGGTTTTTTTTTTCTTTTTAACTTTTTATCCCCAAATAATTTTAGACTTATAGTTCCTGTATGTACTTCATCCAACTTCCCCTAATGTTAACATCTTACATAACCATGGTACAGCTCCTGAACCAAGAAATTAACACAGTCCAAGACTATTAGCTAGATTCTAGTGCTACCTTGACTGTTCTTCCTTTGTTCCAGGAGCCAGTGCAGGACCCCACATTGCATTTAGTTGCTGTGTCTCCTTAACCTCTTGTGGTCTTGACAGTTCCTTGGTCTCAGAAGAGTGCCAGTCAGTTAGCTTGTGAAATGGCCCACAGCTTGGTTTTCTCTGATGTTTTATCATGACTGAACTGAAAATGCAGTTTTGGTGAGAACACCATGTATTGTTCTCTTCATTTCACATCATGCCAGGGTTCATGGTGTCAGTTTGTCTCCTTGATGGTGATGTTGACCTTGACCACGGGTTAACCTGGTGTCTGTGGTTGATAAATATCTGAGGGAGATATTTTTGGGGAAAAGTTTTTGCTTTCAGTTTGTAACCCTAGTTTTTCCCCGTAGGAACCCATTTCAGATATTCTGGTAAAAATTATTGTGAATATAAGATTCATTTAAAGCATTCCGCTGACCCAGCTTAGTGGCAAAGGATTTATCATACTTAAACCAGAGGACATTTATGTTTTGGAAGCTGATGATGCTTGTACAGGACTGTGGACTTCAGACTTTTTCAGTAAAACATTTATCAGCGCAATGCATTTTGATGTTTTCTATTCTCTACTGTTTCATTATGAAAAAAAGATAGTTGTTACCCACTAAATTGATTTGATGATCTGCAATTTGAAAAACACTAGTGTAGTGAATTTATTGTTCAGAACAGAAGTTGATAACCTCTTTTTTTTTTTTTTTTAACATGAGAGAACATTGAAGTTAGGTTGTTGTTAGATTGAACGTCAATCCTATTTCCTCTAGGAAGCTGGGGAGCTCTTGATCCCAAGAGGATAAATCAAGTTTAGAAGGAGAATTTTCACTTTTAAGAGTCTAGGATTCTGAAGCCACCATGGGATGTCCACTCTGAGGAGCTTGCTTTCTTGAGCCCTCACGGCCTCATGGTCTCTCGCCAGGTTACACCTGCTGATTTTTGTTTTCAGGTTTTATTAACAGAATCTAAACCATCACAGTGATTCTGCTTGGTTGGGGCAAAGGTAAATCATTGTATGAGCTTCCTCTTAGTGGGACTTAAAGTTCCTCAGGGAGGTTTCAAGAAAACAATCATTCAAGGTGGTAGAGACTAGCTCAAAAGGGAGAAAAATTGCAGTGATGAAGCTTTTTTTTTTTTTTTTATGGCATTCATGTTTTTACTTTATTTTATTTTGTTTTTTTAATTTTTATTTTTTATAAACATATTTTTATCCCCAGGGGTACATGTCTGTGAATCGCCAGGTTTACACACTTCACAGCACTAACCAGAGCACATACCCTCCCCAATGTCCATTACCCCACCCCCCTTTCCCAACCCCCTCCCCCCAGCAACCCTCAGTTTGTTTTGTGAGATTAA
>PISX010029922.1:0-12003 GCA_004024625.1 Mellivora capensis | reverse complement strand
TTCCATACCAAAACCAATACAGACAGCAAACCGTTACACAATACAATGCACACTGCCCCGATAGCATAAATTACATGCATACACTACATATGCACTCGACACTTAACAACACACACCCCATATATGCCATAAACTCACAACACCTATCCCACCCAGAAACACGCCATGCATACACAGCACAGATGCCATACACACACCACGATTCACCAGGCACACCACACATCTCACAAGCATTCCCCAAAGAGACCACATTAAGTGGCAGCCCCCCACACCACATGCAGACAAGATAGATTCACCAAATTCAGCACACATACTCCAAACAAAACTACCCCACACATAAGAAACAAAGAACACAAACAACCCATGCACAACACATACCGCACTAAGAGAATGCATGGATATCATAAATATATACCACGTACCCCACCCATATGCACTAGAGAAACTTCAAATGGCCACCATTCGAAACACATCTCCATCACACACCAATGCCACATGCAACAGACAAGACACACAATACATCCATGCGACCCATGAACTGCACACATTCAACACTTTTCTAACACAGAGGCACACCCACCTATTCAACACACCTAGGTAAAACACACAACCACCTCAAGAGTCAAACACCTGTCAGATTCATATCACACTAAAAGAACACCAAGCACCCACACAGTCACACACACACACACACACACACACACACACACACACACAAACACAACCAGCACCACCACACACTAATCATATAATGAGCAAGGGGCCTACACACACCCACACCAAAACACACACACACACACACACACACACACACACACACACACACTCCTGCATACTTCACAGTTGGCTGGTGTGGGCCTGATTAAACATACTCAGGTTTTCTCCTCCTTTGGCTGATGGACATGCCTTCCTTAGGAAGAAAGGATTGTTCAACCCTGCTCAGAATGCTAATTGGCAGGGCGTGCTCTGAAAGAGCCCTTGCCCTGTAGAGTGCACCAAGTCCCAGTCCAAACACGTGGGAGTCGCCCCCCAATGCACCCTTCATCTCCCTGAGCTACTCTTCTGTGTATTTAGAGATGGGAAGGACAGGAAAAGGAACCAGGGCCAGAAGCTTTCATTCTATTTTGGCAGGAATCATCTAGGCCGCTTGCTGGCAGGGCACCCAGGTGTAGCCACTGGTTGTTCCCTTTGCCCAAACCCACAGCCGTTTCTCTTTCCTGATATGGTGAGCTCCCTGGCAAAGTGTGCTTGCTAGACCCCTCTCTTTTTACTTCATCACATTCTAATCTCAGTTGGAAAAATCTGGCCCTCTGGATCAACTTCCATGGACTGGTTATCCTCCCATACTAGCTTCAGACTTGAGGCAATTCGAATCCTGTGTCTCAGTAAACCTGGGATTCTGGCCTAGCTCCTGAGCCCGTGCATTCGGCTGGGCCCCAGGATCTGTTGCAAATTGGTCTCAGAAATACATGGACTTTGGGAGGAAAAGGGGGCTGGAAAATGGCAGCAGAGGCTGGGCCAGAGATTTGCAGAGACACCCGGTCACGTTTGTGTAGCAAAGGGAAACAAAGTGAAAACAACGGTCAGATTTGTTTCATTCCCATTGGAATGGACGTCATTGGCCCTCCTGTAGCCATTCTCCTAAACTTGCTGAATTTCCAAATTCCCTTGGTTCATATTCGTGGCCTATGGAGCTGTCCCTCACACAGCCAGCACTCAGTGGTCGGTGGGAAGATTCTGTTGTGGTCCTGTGCCCAGTGAGACCAGTCCGTGTCGAATATCACCAAAGAATCTGGTGCTCCCTCTTGTGACTGCATGCTGCTTCACTGCACGCAGTGAGTATGTAATGGCTGGTCAGCTGGCTCGACTCTTTGACACCCTCTGATGCCTCCCTTCTGAAGACCAGATGGCGAGGGCGGACAGAGTATTCTGCCAGTCCCGGTGAGGGCTCTTTCTGAGCATAGTCAGGAAATATTGACCAAAGGCCCAGTTGCAAACACAGGAGCTTCCACAGACAGGAATCACCTGCTTCCCCAGAACGACTGCTGTCTCTAGTCCCTGGCTTGAAGGGCAGGAGTAATCTCTACAGCCAGACTGGTCCCTCGCTTTCTGAAAGAAGAATGCAAGCCTCTGGCTGACTAACTCCCTGGTGTAGCCAGTGGAGATTTCCCTTTGCCTGAACACAGAGTGGTTTCTTAGACCCGAGAAAGCCATCTCGTTGGGACACCGGGCTAGCGGTTCCATTCTGAACATCGTGCATTTGTTTTAGAGTGACTGAAGGGGAGTGTGCCTGACTCGGGGATCGGCAGAGGGAGAGAATTTTCGTGGGTGCTCCCCACATAGCACACACCAGGACAAGGACGCTCCATCCCACTACCCATGAGATCATGACCTGAGCTGCAACCAAGAGTCAGATACTTAACCCACCGTGGCCACCACCTGCTCCTATCCTTTTCTCTCTCTCTTTTTTTTTTTTAAAGATTTTATTTATTTATTTGAGAGAGAGGCAGTGAGAGAGCATGAGCGAGGAGAAGGTCAGAGGGAGAAGCAGACTCCCCGTGGAGCTGGGAGCCTGATGCGGGACTCGATCCCGGATCTCTGGGATCATGACCTGAGCCGAAGGCAGTCGTCCAACCAACTGAGCCACCCAGGCGTCCCCTTTTTCTCTTTTTCTGTAGGTAGAGGATCCCAACGGATCATCCCAACAGGATCATTCCGTGTCATGAAGCCATATGCTTGCTTGAACGAGGAGACTCCCACAGGCTTCTCAGGACTAAGGTTATTTTGCACCCTAGGGTCCTTCAAACTTGGGATTCAGAACACCTGGGACATCGGGAACATTGAGGTTTCTGAGGAGGCTCAGCAGGAAACGTTGGTGTGTAGGCCAATTGAGCAGTTTCGATAGGAGTTGGGCCTCATTCTTGGGGCAAGGGGCAACAAACATAGTTCTCTCCTACCCCTGTTGATGTTTCTGTTGGTTTCCATTCCTGGGTGGATCGCCTTAATGGGCACTCTTATAACCTTTTATTTTTCCAACTGTTTCTTGGCTCAAATTCAGGGGTGATGAAAATCTCACTCACCAGGAATCATCCCAGATGTTGTGGGAATCTGACCTTTTCTTTGTGTTCAGCCACCATAATTGGTGTCTGATATCCCCCGCCGAAAGGATGGTCCTCCCTCCCCGTGCAGGCGCGGCATAATATCCTTCGGTTAGGGTACCAAGGATTAGCCATACAATCATCAAACACATTCCCTCTCTCACTGCATTGAATACATAACCCATGGGCACACGCCACGGGTGCCAAAAAATCCACGGATACTGACGCATTCCATCACATGCCAACAGTACTAACTACACGTACATACCATGTACAACCCAGTGTCTTCCACCACCACACCGATAGATCACACCCAAAGCACACATGCAACCTACACCCATACACTACAAAGAGAGCACACCCATTCTAGGCAAACACCATACACACACTTCTCCTACATAGAACACACACATATACACTGCACACACACGTTCAAAAGAAAACAGAGAATACACATACACCACACACCGCACACCTACACTACATACACATGAATGCATACGACCACCCCGTCACCACACGCAGTGACCTGTTGCAACAGGCACTATTCTTGCGCCACACCCAGGACTCTCGCAGGATATACGTAGCACACGCCAATCAGGAAAACATAGAAAACACTCCCCACGTTCACCACACACACAAACACACACACAGTGCGTGGAACACACACAATGCACGCCTCACACCTACTCTACACACACCCGTCCAAAACCATATACAGCAAACATACACTATATACCCACATTCCATTGACCTCATACTCAACACAGTCACACCCAAAACACTCCATGCAATCTACACCTATACATCACTTGTACAGAATATGGATGTTACACACAAAGACAGAGAAGGCACACACAGCACATAGCCTACCGAAAATCACACGCACGACAGACACCACCCTCCTACCTCATAGACGACACATTCCCCTCGCCGAGACCTCACAAATATATCACACGTAGCTCTCACACACACAAAGCGCATGGCAGACATGGGCACACATGCAATCATGGGCAAACACAGACAAAGCCTACAGGCGTGCACTTCACTAATACTAAATACACAGCACAGTTGCCACATGCACACAGGCATACTTCATGCATGCACCACACCACACCACAGGCACTACACACACAGGACCCCGAAAAGGGGAGAACAAGTCCAAACATGCATACACCCAGAAATTCCAGAAACGGCAAACGCAATTCCCAATAGTGTCACACCATACCTCAAAAACTCACAGCGGTACGTCACCCAGAGACAGGTACAACACCCATATACCACACTCAAACATGGACCGTGAAAACCCATACACACTACACACAGCACTCACAGCACACACACACACCAGTAGGCAATAGATATAGTCAACAACCCCTCTCAGGCACATCTCACCTACAACACATGCCATCCTTACAGCGCAAACACACAACACATGCCAAACACACTATGCCCAGAAAAGACACCACACACTGCACACTGAAGCCACTTTATAGCACACATCCAACCGATTCATACCATTAGTTTATACGTATATATATATATATGTGTGTGTGTGTGTGTGTGTGTGTGTGTGTGTATATATATATATATATACATTTATACATACATATATATAAAGTTGACCCATTTTGCCCATGAGCATCACAAAGGACAGAAAATGACACAACTTATAGACCACACACAACT
The DNA here is from genome assembly GCA_004024625.1 of Mellivora capensis. Lineage (NCBI taxonomy): Eukaryota > Metazoa > Chordata > Mammalia > Carnivora > Mustelidae > Mellivora > Mellivora capensis. The sequence continues at coordinate 7,216 of PISX010029922.1, read as the reverse complement.
ACCCACATCATTGAGACCCCACACAACACCCTATTCTTCACACCCACTACACCTATTCCTCAAATAATACATAGCTCTAACACACATCATCCATACAAACACAAAAAAACGCCCCACTGCAAACACACTGCACTCATCTATGGACAAACTCGTCACCTATTCCTCTCACATACACTCCACAGGCAACCAAGGAATCACTACCCATACAGCACCCACAATCCCCACATGCTCTGCCTACATTCCACAGCTCTACTCCTCACCCACACCTCACATCACCACACACGGACCACAGGATTTCGGTATATTAATCTCAGACTCACCACTCATATGCAAAACACACACACTGAATCCATACCAAAACCAATACAGACAGCAAAACTTTACACGATACAATGCACACTGCCCCGACAGCATAAATTACATGCATACACTACAAATGCACTCGACACTTAACAACACACACCCCATATATGCCGTAAACTCACAACACTTATCCCACCCAGAAACACGCCATGCATACACAGCACAGATGCCATACACACACCACGATTCACCAGGCACACCACACATCTCACACAAGCATTCCACAGAGACCACATTAAGTGGCAGCCCCCCACACAACATGCAGACAAGATAGATACACCAAATTCAGCACACGTAGTCCAAACAAAACTACCCCACACACATCAGAAACAAAGAACACAAACAACCCATGCACAACACATAGCGACTAACAGAGTGCATGGATATCATACATATATACCACCTACCCCCACCCATATGCACTAGAGAAACTTCAAATGGCCACCATTCGAAACACATCTCCATCACACACCAATGCCACATGCAATCGAAAAGACGCACACCACATCCATGCGACCCAAGAACTGCACACATTCAACACACTTCGAACACAGAGACACACCCACCTATTCAACACACCTAGGTAAAACACACAACCACCTCAAGTGTCAAACACCTGTCAGATTCATATCACACTGATAGAACACCAATCACCCACACAGTCACACACACACACACTCACACACATACACAAACACAACCAGCACCACCACACACTAATCATATAATGCCAAGAGGCCTACACACACCACACCAAAACACTCACACACACTCACACACACACATACACACACACACACACTCCTGCATACTTCACGGTTGGCACAGTCACACACACACACACACACACACACACACAAACACAACCAGCACCCCCACACGAATCACATAAAGAGCAAGAGGCCTACGACACCCACACCAAAACGCACACACACACTCACACACACACACACACACACTCTTGCATACATCACGGTTGGGCTAGTGTGGGCCTGATTAAACATACTCAGGTTGTCTCCTTCTTTGGCTGATGGACATGCCTTCCTTTGGAAGAAAGGATTGTTCAACCCCGCTCAGAATGCTAAATGGCCGGGCATGCTCTGAAAGAGCACTTGCCTGGTAGAGTGCACCGATTCCCAGTTCCAAACACTTGAGAGTTGCCCCCCAATGCACCCTTCCTCTCCCTGAGCTACTCCACTGTGTATTTAGTGATGGGAAGGACAGGAAAAGGAACGAGGGCCAGAAGCTGTCGTTCTATTTTGACGGGAATAATCTAGTCCGCTTGCTGGCAGGGCACCCTGGTGTAGCCACTGGAGGTTCCCTTTGCCCAAGCCCACAGCTGTTTCTTATTCCTGATATGGTGAGCTCGTTGGGAAAGTGTGCTTGCTAGTCCCCTCCTTTTGTACTTCATCACATTCTCATCTCAGTTGGAAAAATCTGGCCCTCTGCATCAACTTCCATCGACTGGTTCTCCTCCCATACTAGCTTCAGACTTGAAGCCATTCGAATCCTGTGTCACAGTTAAGCTGGGAGTCTGGCCTAGCCCCTGAGCCCGTGCATTCGGCTGGGCCCCAGGATCCGTTGCAATTTGGTCTCAGAAATACATGGACATTGGGAGGAACAGGGGGCTGGAAAATGGCAGCAGAGGCTGGGCCAGAGGTTTGCAGAGACACCTGGTCACGTTTGTGTAGCAAAGGGAAACAAAGTTTCATTCCCAGTGGAATGGACGTCATTGGCCCTCCTGTAGCCATTCTCCTAAACTTGCTGAATTTCCAACATTCCCTTGGTTCATATTCGTGGCCTATGGAGCTGTCACTCACAAAGCCAGCACTCAGTCGTCGGTGGGAAGATTCTGTTTTGGTCCTGTGCCCAGTGAGACCAGTCTGTGTCAAATATCGCCAAGGAATCTGGTGCTCCCTCTTGTGACTGCACGCTGCTTCGCTGCACGCACTGAGGATGTAATGACTGGTCAGCTGGCTCGACTCTTTGACACACACTGATGCATCCGTTCTGATGACCAGATGGCGAGGGTGGGCAGAGTATTCTGCCAGTCCCGGTGAGGCTTTCTGAGCATAGTCAGGAAATATTGACCGAAGGCCCAGTTGCAAACATAGGAGCTTCCACAGACAGGAATCACCTGCTTCCCCAGAACGACTGCTGTCTCTAGTCCCTGGCTTGAAGGGCAGGAGAAATCTCTACGGCCAGACTGGTCCCTCTCTTTCTGAAAGAAGAATGCAAGCCTCTTGCTGACTAACTCCCTGTTGTAGCCAATAGAGATTTGCTTTGCCCGAACCCAGAGTGGTTTCTTAGACCCGAGAAAGGCAACTCGTTGGGAGACCAGGCTAGCGGTTCCATTCTGAACATCGTGGATTTGTTTTAGAGTGACAGATGGGGAGTGTGTCTGACTCGGGAATGGGCAGAGGGAGAGAATTTTCGTGCGTGCTCCCCAAACAGCACACACCAGGACACGGACGCTCCATCCCACTACCCATGAGATCATGACCTGAGCTGTAACCAAGAGTCAGATACTTAACCCACCGTGGCCACCACCTGCTCCTATCCTTTTCTCTTTTTCTGTAGCTAGAGGATCCCTACGGATCATCACAACAGGATCTTTCCGTGTCATGAAGCCATATGCTTACTTGAACGAGGAGACTCCCACAGGCTTCTCAGGACTAAGGTTATTTTGCACCCTAGGGTCCTTGAAACTTGGGATTCAGAATACCTGGGACATCAGGAACATTGAGGTTTCTGAGGAGGCTCAGCAGGAAACGTTGGTGTGTAGGCCAAATGAGCAGTTTCATTAGGAGATGGGCCTCATTCTTGGGGCAAGGGGCAACAAACATAGTTCTCTCCTTCCCCTGTTGATTTTGCTCTTGGTTTCCATTCCTGGGTGGATCCCCTTAATGGGCACTCTTATAAGCTTTTATTTTTCCAACTGTGTCTTGGCTCACTTTCAGGGGTGATGAAAATCTCACTCACCAGGAATCATCCCAGATTTTGTGGAAAACTCACGTTTTCTTTGTGTTCAGCCACCACAATTGGTGTCTGATATCCCCCGCCAAAATGATGGTCCTCCCTCCCCATGCAGGCGCAGCATAAGATCCTTTGGTAAGGGCACCAACGATTAGCCATACAATCACCAAACACATTCCCTCTCTCACTGCATAGAACACATAAGCCATGGGCACACCCCACGGGTGCCACAAAATCCACGGACACTGACGCATTCCATCACATGCCAACAGTACAAACTACAAGTAAATACCATGTACAACTCGTAGTCTTCCGACACCGCACTGATAGATCACACCCAAAGCACACATACAACATACACCCATACACTACAAAGAGAGCACATCCATTCTAGGCAAACACCATACACACACATCTCCTAAATAGAACACACACATATACACTGCACGCAAACGTTCAAAAGAAAACACCTAATACACATACACCACACACCGCACACCTAAACACCACACACATGAAAGCATATGACCACCCCGTCACCACACGCAGTGCCCTGTTGCAACAGACACCATTCTTGCGCCACACCCGGGATTCTCGCAGGGTATACGTAGCACACGCCAATCAGGAAAACAAAGAAAACACTCCCCACGTTCACCACACACACATAAACACACACAGTGCGTGGAACACACTCAATGCACGCCTCACACCTACTCTACACACACCCGTCCAAAACCATATACAGCTAACATACACTATATACCCACATTCCATTGACCTCATACTCAACACAGTCACACCCAAAACACTCCATGCAATCTACACCTATAGATCACCTGTACAGAACATGGATGTTACACACAAACACAAAGAAGGCACACACAGCCTATAGCCTACCGAAACTCACACTCACGACGGACACCACCCTCCTACCTCATGGACGACACATTCCCCTCGCTTAGACCTCACAAATATATCACACATAACCCTCACACACACAAAGCACATGGCACACATGGGCACACATGCAAACATGGGCAAACACACACAAAGTCTACAGGCGTGCACTTCACTAATACTAAATACACAGCACAGTTGCCACATGCACACAGGCAGATATCACGCCAGCAACATACCACACCACAGGCACTACACACACAGGAACCCCCAAAAGGTGAGAAGGAATCCAAACACGCATACACCCAGAAATTCCAGAAACGGCAAACGCAATTCCCAGAAGAGTCACACCATCACTACAAAGCCCACAGTGGTACGTCACCCAGAGACAGGTACACCCCTCATATACCACACTCAAACCTGGACCGTGAAAACCCATAAACACCACACACAGTACTCACAGCACACACACACACCAGTAGGGCAAATAGATATAGGCAACACCCCGTCACAGGCACATCTCACCTACAACACATGCCATCATTACAGTGCAAACACAGAACACATGCCAAACACACTATGCCCAGAAAAGACACCACACACCCCACATTGAAGCCACTTGTATAACACACATCCAACCGATTCATACCATTATGTGTTATATATATATATATATATATATATATATATATATATATATATATATAAAAATTGACCCATTTTGCCCATGAGCATCACAAATGACAGAACATGACACAGACAACATATAGACCAGACACACCTACCCACTTCATTCAGACCCCACACACCAACATATTCTTCACACCCACTACACCTATTCCACACATAATATATAGCTCTAACCCACATCACCCATACAAACACAAAAAAACGCCCCATGGCAAACACACTGCACTCATCTATGGACAATCTCATCACCTATTCCTCTCACATACGCTCCACAGGCATCCAAGAAATCACTACACATACAGCACCCACACTCCGCACATGCTCTGCCTACATTCCACAGCTCTACCCCTCACCCACACCTCACATCACCACACACGGACCACGGGATTTCGGTATATTAACCTCAGACTCACCACTCATATGCAAAACACACACACTGAATCCATACCAAAACCAATACAGACAGCAAACCGTTACACAATACAATGCTCACTCCCCTGATAGCATAAATTACATGCATACACTACATATGCACTGGACACTTAACAACACACACTCCATATATGCCATAAACTCACAACAGTTATGACACCCAGAAACTCGCCATGCATACACAGCACAGATGCCATACACACACCACGATTCACCATGCACACCACACATCTCACACAAGTGTTCCACAAACAGTTCACATTAAGTGGCAGCCCCCCACACAACATGAACATCGTGGATTTGTTTTAGAGTGACAGATGGGGAGTGTGCAAGACTCGGTGATGGGCAGAGGGAGAGAATTTTCATATGTGCTCCCCACACAGCACAAACCAGGAGAAGGATGCTCCATCCCACTACCCATGAGATCATGACCTATAACTGCACTACAAAGAGTGCACACCCAAGATTCAGATACTGAACCCACCGTGGCCACCACCTGCTCCTATCCTTTTCTCTTTTTCTCTAGCTGGAAGATCCCAACGGATCATCCCAACACGATCATTCCGTGTCATAAAGCTATATGCTTGCTTGAACAAGGAGACTCCTACAGGCTTCTCAGGCTGTGGTTATTTTCCACCCTAGGGTCCTTCAAACTTGGGTTTCAGAACACCTGGGACATCGGGAACATTGAGGTTTCTGAGGAGGCTCAGCAGGAAACGTTGGTGTGTTGGCCAAATGAGCAGTTTTGATAGGAGTTGGGCCTCATTCTTGGGGCAAGGGGTAACAAACTTAGTTCTCTCCTTCCCCTGTTGATTTTTCTCTTTGTTTCCATTCCTGGGTGGATCCCCTTAATGGCACTCTTATAAGCTTTTATTTTTCCAACTGTGTCTTGGCTCACTTTCAGGGGTGATGAAAATCTCACTCACCAGGAATCGTCCCAGATTTTGTGGAAAACTCACGTTTTCTTTGTGTTCAGCCACCATAACTGGTGTCTGATATCCCCCGCCTAAAGGATGGTCCTCCCTCCCCATGCAGGCACTGCATAATATCCTTCGGTTAGGGCACAAAGGATTAGCCATACAATCATCAAACACATTCCCTCTCTCACTGCATAGAACACATAACCCATGGGCACACCCCACGGGTGCCACAAAATCCACGGACACTGACGCATTCCATCACATGCCAACAGTACAAACTACACGTACACACCATGTACAACCCATAGTCTTCCAACACCGCAACGATAGATCACACCCAGGGCACACATACAACATACACCCATACACTACAAAGAGAGCACACACATTCTAGGCAAACACCATACACACACATCTCCTAAATAGAACACACACATATACACTACACACACATGTTCAAAAGAAAACACAGAATACACATACACCACACACTGCACACCTACATCACACACACACACATGAAAGCATATGACCACCCCGTCACCACACGCAGTGCCCACTTGCAACATATACCATTCTTGCGTCACACCCAGGACTCTCACAGGATATACGTAGCACACGCCAATCAGGAAAACATAGAAAACATTCCCCACGTTCACCACACACACACACACACACACACACACACACACAGTGCTTGGAACACACACAATGCACGCCTCACACCTACTCTACACACCCCGTCCAATACCATATACAGCAAACATACACTATATACCCACATTCCATTGACCTCATACTCAACACATTCACACCCAAAACACTCCATGCAATCTATACCTATAGATCACCTGTACAGAACATGGATGTTACACACAGACACAGAGAAGGAACACACAGCACATAGCCTACCGAAACTCACACACACGACAGACACC
>PISX010029921.1:0-19392 GCA_004024625.1 Mellivora capensis | reverse complement strand
GTGTGTTCCAGGGGTCTAGCTAGCTTGTTCTGTAAAGGTGCAGATAACAAATGTTTTCAGTGTTGTAGACCATACAGTCTCTGTTGTAGCTCCTCCCTTGTGTGAAAGCAGCCACAGGCATTGTGTAAGTGAATGAGTGTGGCTGTGTTCTAATAAAACTTGATTTACAAAAACATGCACCGGCTGCATTTGGCTTTGGGCTACAGGTTACTTGATCCCAGGTTTATTCCATTTTATATCTGTCTAAGCTGTGAGGTAGGGACCCGTGCTCATGAATTTTTCCAGATGGCTTCCTAGTTGCTACAGTATCATTTACTGAGCAGTGTTACACAAGGGAACAGGATTAACATGGATAGAAAACAGACACCTGCTCGGCAGTCTGAAGGAGACCAGTGTTTTTCACATTTCTGTCATGAGGTCTTATGGGTGACTTGTCTTCATAATGGGTCGTCTTACTTAGGTAAAAAGTAGTCTTTCCCCTTATTGTTTGTTCATCTCCAGATTAAGTTTTAAACTTCTGCCTTATTTCAAAACTTGTGTCATAGATAATCAATCTGGGATTTCCTTTACTTTTGAGAATTTGGAGGGCTTCTTAAAAGCACTTATCCCATGTGACCTTAAAAAAATGAACATGTTAAGTCCTCTTTTCTAAGCCTCTAACCTTACATTCTCAAGTTATGAAGTACATTCAGATAGACAGGGAAATAATAGAAGAGGCATAAAAATTAGAAATGAAGATAAATTATCATTGTATGTTCTTGGAGATCCATAGAAAATTTCCTGGGAAATAATTTAAAAAATAAAATAACTCAGCAGTATATCTCCTTGTGAAAATAATTTCCAAAATTAATTAATTTCTCTTTGTACCTATAAGTAAGTAGTTAAATGGTAAAGGAACCATGGATTTCATTTATAATAGAATCACAAACAATAAAATTGAAAAGAAATGCTCCAAAAAATACTTAAAACACCATTAAGGGGCATCAAAGAAAAATGAGATTAATCCTTGTTCTTGGGTATCAGGACCTGATAGTATAATGATGGATGACGTATGCTCATTCTTAACTAAACCTGAAATAAAATAAAATGAAGGCTTTCTCTCTTTCTCTCTCTCTTTCTTACTTCCTTCATTCCTTTCTTTCTTTCGATTTTATTTATTTGACAGAGAGAGAGAGAGAGAGAGAGAGAGACAGTGAGAGAGTGAACACAAGCAGGGGGAGTGGGAGAGGAAGAAGCAGGCTTCCCGCTGAACAGGGAACCTGATGCAGGCCTTGATCTCAGGACCCTGGGATCATAACCTGAGCTGAAGGCAGACACTTAATGACTAAGCCACCCAGACACCCCTAAAATGAGGTCTTTCTAACTTTCATTTTAAAATGTTTGCATGCAGATGTAGCCACAGCAATTGGTAAAAAGAATAGTATTAAAGGGAATTATTTCTATTAAGTTAGTAAAATGCCTTACAAAGCTTAAACGTAGCTGTTTGAAACTACTTAATATTAATATTGTTTATATTAGCATATTAATGCAAGATTAGTGAAGAAACGTAATGGGGTTCGTTAATAAATATATTTACAGAATTAGCAAAAAATAAATGTGGCATTTAAAATTAGTGACAAAAAATGGATTATTCAATAAATGATACTGGGACAACCTGGAAAAAAATAAATAAAGTTGGATCCCTATTTTAGACCTTAAATAGACACAATTTAAAATAAGTCAGCCACAGAGAAAGGACTAGATGCAATAAGAAAATGTTTTGTATGGATTATTGGAAAGACCATGCTAAGGAAAATGGGAAACCCAGATGCTACAAAAAATAAAAAAGATTGATAAATCAGATTAATTTAAAAATTGTGTGTGGAAAAAATTGCTGTGAGAAGACACCAAACATAAATTGGGGAAAATTAAATATATATGACAGAGAGAAAGTTTTCTTCATTTAAAAAGCATTCTCGAATAAATGGGTAAGATTTAAAAAATCATTTAAAAAATAGGTAAATTAGGGACGCCTGGGTGGCTCAGTTGGTGAAGCGTCTTCCGTCAGCTCAGGTCATGACCCAAGGGTCCTGGGATCAAGTCCCACACTGGGTTCCTTACTCAGCAGGACCCTGCTTCTCCCTTTGCCTGCTCTGCCTGTTCTGCCTGTTGCTCTCCATGTTCAGCTCTCTCTCTCTCTCTCTCTCTCTCTGACAAATAGATAAATAAATAATCTTGAAAAAAATGGGTAAAAATAGAAATGGGCTGTAAACAAAATGAAAGAGAGAGTTTTATAAATACATGAAAAGTTGTTCACTCTCACAAACCCTTGGAGGACAATTTCCATAAAATTAAAGGGGGTCCCAAACACCTGCCCCGTAGCTCCGAAGATGACAGTCCAGAAGGAGCAGCACCTTAAGTCCCTTCAGTACAATACCTACACTGAGTAGAAACTCCACGCCTGGGAATGAATCCCACAGGGACACATGAGCTGCACAGAATACTCCTGTGAGGACAGTGCTCACTTCCTCACAGTCATGGTCTGGTTCTCTGCTGCTGGTGAGCGACCGAGATAAAGCACGCTACAGTGTAGTATTGTGTAGAGTGCCTTCCTTTGAAAAGAGAGAGATGAATCTATTTATTGATAACGAGCTTTAGGAAACAGTATTTTAAAGTGAGGAAAAGTGATACACACACTGTGCCCCATGCGAAGTCCCCGAGATGAACGTGCACATACGTGTGCATGTGTGCACACGCAGTAATTCTGGAAAGACACACAGCAAATTAGTAATAGCATTTCTCACTCTGTGGAAGGGGTTGGGGGCTAAAAGTACACAATAATTATTATTTTTAAACTACATGTATATATTGCTGTTAGATTAAATACTGGGTTTGAAAGGATTTAAAAAACAAAGAAAATGCAAAATGGTTATATTGTGGTAAAAAGCACGTAACATTAAATTTATTATTTTAACGAGTTTTAGGTGTTAAGTATAATTACTGAAGATAATTATATTAAGTTAATATGTTAAGTATATTCATGTTGTTGAACAGCACATCTCTAGAAGTTTCTCATCTTGTAAAATGAAAGGAGGTCTGAACACACTCAACACAAAGTTCCTCTTCCTCCTCTCCCCAGCCCTCAGAAACCACATTTTTTTTAAAGATTTTATTTATTTGACAGAGATCATAAGTAGGCAGAGAGGCAGGCAGAGAGAGAGAGAGAGAGAGGGAAGCAGGCTCCCCGCTGAGCAGAGAGCTCAATGTGGGACTCAATCCCAGGACCCTGAGATCATGATCTGATCCAAAGGCAGCGACTTAACCCACTGAGCCACCCAGGTGCCCCAGAAACCACATTTTATTAACTATCTAGGACTTTGACTGCTTCAGGTGCTTCGTTTAAGTGGAATCCTATAGCATGAGTCCAGCTGCAGCTGGCTTAATTCACTCAGCATAAGGTCTTTGAGGTTCATCCCATGTTGTAACATGGGACAGGACCTTTTTCCTTGTAATGGCTGCATAATTTTCCATTGTCTTGATACACCATTTTTTATCTGTTGTAATGATCTGAATGTTTGTGTCCCACCTGACGTCAACACTCTAACCCAAACCCCCAACAGTGATGACGATATTAGCAGGTGGAACCTTTGGGAGGTACTTAGGTCATGGGAGTGGAATCCTCTAGAAAAGGACGGTGCCTTATCAAAGAGGCTCAGACACATGCCTACCCCTTTGCCTTGTGAGGACATAGTGAACGTGTGTGACCCACAAAAGGGTCCTCACTGGTCATGTTGGCACACCAGCCCCATACTTCCAGCCTCCAGAACTGTGAGCGGTAATTTTCTGTCATTTAGAAGGCACCCAGTCTACGGTGTTTTGTTCTACCAGCCTGAATGGACTGATATATCCCTTCATCCATCAATGGCCCCTTGAGGAGCTTCTACCTCTTGGCTAATGGGAATAATACTGCATTGAACATGGGTGTGCACCTGTCTCTTGGAGATCCTGCTTTGAAGTTTTTTGGACATATCCCTGGAAGTGTAATTGCTGGTTATGGTGATTCTATTTTAAGTTTTTGAGGAAACTCCAAACTCTTTTCCTCAAGGGCTGCACCAATTTGCTTTCCCACCAATAGCACACAAGGGTTCTAATTTCTCATCTACACAGTATGTTTCTGTGGTTCTCTTACCCTTGAGCTTTATAAGGACAGGTAATCCCCATGGACCCTGAGCGGCCCCACACATCCTTGCTGGGTATGCCAGGAGTGCAAGACCCTGACTGTGGTTAGAGGAGGCCATTCTCAGGGTGTATCAGAATAGCATCCCTGAGAGCTGAGGGGCTGCCTCCCACAGACCCAGTCCAGGTTTGCTTCTGCTCACTCTATGTGGATCCCCCCAAGCTCTGTGCTCTTGTCCTCTAAAGCAGTAGGACCCTTTGCATCTCTGTGGTTCTCAAGAAGGCATGATGAGCTGACCCCATATTCATGAAGCCACATCTTCTCTGTCAGGTGAACGGCTTCCAAAATGGTTTCATCCGTGACTATTTTCCTGGATGACCATGACTTCCGTGATGCCAGTCTCTCCCTGATGGCATTTGGAAACTTCCAGTTACTGACTTCTCTCTTTCATGGTGCTCTGTGTTGGCCTTTCTCCCCAGATTACACCCTTGACATAAATTGTGTCGATTCTAAGATCTACAGGCTAATGGGTACAAGGCATATCATTCATGCTGTTTTTATTACACATAAAAAAATAAAAATATGCTCGCTATTTATTTGAGATTGTCAGCTGAAATGAGGATTTAGGCTTGAGTGTCCTTCATGTAAATAGAATCTTAAGTCATCTCCACTGTGACTATATTCCTAATATAGGCTTTTTGATGATACAGATAAGAATAAATACTCTTCCAATTTAAGGAAAACTTCTTTAGGTGACTTTCATCTTGCATATGAAAGGGCAAGCTACCTCTGGAATTATGGTACAGAGGCCTGTGTGTATGGAGATGAGCGTGTCTGTCTGTCCCGTTCCTGACCACCAGCTGAGCTCCACACCCAAGACACCAGATCTCCTGCCAGTCATAGTCCCGGTGACGCTGTGCTGTGCTCAGAACTCTTTTTTTACTTTCGTATTGGCAAAATCTTTTTCCTCAACCCCTGAGGATAAATCAGTTAAAACTATCAAAAGAGCCCAGTTTTGAAAAAGAGTCCAAGGTCAGACCCCTTTTCCAGGAGGAGCAGTGAGGAAGAAAGGAGAAGGGCAGGCAGCGGATGTCCCCGAACTTTGCCTGGAGTCCCGCCTGTGACCAAGAGAGAGAAGTTTAAAATCCTCCCCATTTGATGTGCATTAGGCAAAGGCATTTTATTTGGATTTGATCCCGTCTTCTATTGTGTATTTTTTAAAAATTTATTTATTTGTATTGTGTATTTTCTAATGGTCTTAATCATTCAAACCCAAGTGGCTTATCTTCCTTTCAGAGCTTTTATTACTCTAAGGATTCAATAGCCTTCTTTTTTAAAAGAAGAAGAGAAAATTTTCAGGACCAAGGAAAGAGACCCCCAGGGAGCTGGGTGCATTCTGCACCAAGAGCTTTATTATAGGAAGTTCCCACTGAGAGAAGATTCAGACCCAGCACAAGCTCCTATTTCCTGGGAGGAAACTTGAGGGTTAGCAGAAAAGTGTCTCGAAACGGAAGGCAAAGTTACTGTGGAAGTGCTTTTTTCTGTATGCCCCAAAATAATAAGTGAAATGCTCATCACCTTATCAAAGATTTTCTATCTTTAAATTAAATAAATCTGTTAATCGATAATTAAGGAGGCACACAGTGATCTCCTGGCTCCCTTGGAAAACCTGCCTCTCAGACACTCGTGGGCACCTTGAGGTGAGAAGGAATTAAGTCTATCCTTGTAAGATATTCCTAGGTACTGTTACTAAGTGCCTTGGGCTCAACACAAGAGGAATATATTATTGCATGACTCTGGAGGCTAGAAGTACAAACTCAATCTGTTGTCAGGGTCACACTCCACCCAGAGGGTCTAGGGGAGAACCTTCTCTGTCCTTCTAATAGTTTGATGCTGTTGGTGATTCTTGGGGCCCCTGGCTTATAGATGGATGACTGCAATGTCTGCATCTGTCATCACAAGGCATCTTCCATGTATCTTGTTCTCTCCCCTCTGCTCTCGTCTCTCTTCTTATAAACTGCCCAGTCATACTGGATTAGGGCCTATCCCAGTGACCTTGACTGTTGCAAAGACCAGATAACAAACAAGGTCACATTCACAGGTCCCAGAGCTGGGATTCCAACACATCCCAACATGACAATGGCCAGGAAGGAAAAAGGTGGCTGTATTCAAGTGATAGTTATTGTATAGGAGGAGAGAGACTTTCTTATTTTGTCTGTTGTGAGCATTTTTAATAAGTGAGGAAGAGCAATAATCTGGAATTGATAGAGAATTAGATAGAGAATTGATCCAGAATGTGAATTGATAGCTTTTGAGGAACAGGGAAGATGAGCAAACAGCACCCCCAGTGCAACGTGCAGTGGGACCCAGAGAGGGAAGCAGGTGTGTGATCCAAGCTGATGCCCAGGGGCTGGCGTCCAACATTTAGTGAGCCTTTACTATGAGCCAGGTGTGGTTTCAAGCATTCCAGATGCTTTGTGTCATTTCATCTTGTTCAGCAGGTGTCTTCATGTTGCAGAACGAGAAACTGAAACTCCGAGTTACACAATGGTCAGTTTCAGTGCTACCCTGGAATAGTATTAGATATGATCAACATAGTCCTTTATTTTCCTTTTCATCCTGGCACATGCAGAAGAAAGCCTTACAGAACAGGGGGAGGAGGCACGAGAGGATGGCCATGCCCTTGGTGAGTTGAAGCAGATCTGGGTCCCCCAGATCTTGGGTTTTGCAGGTGAAGGTTCACCTAAGGACCATGGTCAGGAGATGATCTGGGCACTTGCTGCCCTCGGGATCCTCCATGGCATTCCAGAATGATGTGGTTTGGCTGATGTCCCAGCCCCGCCTGGGCTCGGTTCCTAGTGCTCTGCCATCTTGTTCAGAGTTCCCCCACGGTGTCTCTGCTGATGGTTTCTCTCTGGTGGGAGTGAGATTCAGAGCAGTCACGGCAGTTTCCTCCAGGTTTGGGTGCCAGCAAAGAGAGCTGCTCAGCATTGGGAAAATGCATCACTTGCCTCATCCTGGGCTGGGGACTTGCTCAGCATCTTGGGGCACCTTGGTTCAGGTAAATACAAGGCAGTGAAGACGGCCATCCTAGACTTGCCTCTGGTTTACTGTGGCCCTTGTCTGGACACAGTGTCTCTGAGCTCAGTTCTCTCTGCCTTTCTGGCTTTCATATCCCTTCTCTTTGAAGCCACTGTCATAGGAGATCCTCCTCCCCAGCCCTTATATCTCTTATTCTCTGGATCACTGCAATCCTGGAGCCTGATCCTGAGGAACCACTGTGGGCCAAGAATGAATCAGACGAATGCAGAGATTAGGAGAGGGGATGCAGGGGAGAGGCAGCTGGAAGTTCCTGACTCCATCACCACGTGTAGAGCCTCAGACGCCTGCCACTTGACTGCCAGTCTCCCCACAGCTCCCCGGGCAGGGGACTGGACAGCATCCCAGAGCCAAGGCTCTCCACTCAGCAATTCTGTGTCATTTTCAACTTTCTTTTTAAGTTTCTCCTTCACACTTTGCAGCTGAATGTGCTTCAGTTTTGCTTTCTGCTTCTTACTCCTGGTTTTAGCATTGTGACTTCCAAGTTATACTTTTTTTTTTTTTTTAATTAGGCATTTTATGTTGTTTGGTGAAGGCGGATTTTGTTACCTCAGTCCTGGTTAGCCTATTGGGGAGCCTCTGGAAATGATCCCGCTCCTGCTTTGCAGTCCCCAAGAAGCCCAGTGGGGACACGCTCACAGACAACCTTCTGGGAGAGGCTGCTACCCGTTCTTTGGGCAGGGGGCAGTTTCAGTCAGACCTGGCTGCTCAGCTGTATGCTCTGCCCCCATGCAAATCATAAGGGGGTGGGAGGGGCAGCCTCTGCCTTTATCCTGATGGAGTCATGGATTGTAACTTCCTTTGTTTCACTGCTCTATGTGGATTAATGAGTCAGAGTTCATTACCATGAAGATAAAATAAAAGGTGTTGGTGGCGACTACATCTAGGTTAAGAGACTGGGCATTCTGAGTACCTGGGGGGCTCATGTGGTGAAGTGTCTGCCTTCAGCTCAGGTCATGATCCTGGGGTGCTGGGACCGAGCCCCATCTCAGGCTCCCTGCTCAGTGGGGCAGCTGCTTCTCACTCTCTCCTCTCCTGGCTCATGTGCTCTCTCTCAGTGTATGCACATGCATTTTCTCTTTCTTAAATAAATGAATAAAATCTTAAAAAAAAAAGAGAAACACCAGAGTGGGCATTTTGAGGCCCTCAGTCTGTGAAGTTGGTGGTGGGTATATTCCCACTGTGTAAGGACAGGTAAGAAATTGTGCCAAGCGTTCTGCCACTCTGTGACTCCAAAGGAGGCATGATGGCAGGTGGGTCCCATGTCACTGGCGTGATGTTTAGGGTGGGCATGGTGGCTGGTGCACAGGGTGAACAGGAGATCTTCACTGGGGGTGGGGGTGGGTGGGGTTCCCCATCACCCCAGGGAGTGTATGTGCAGGAATTGGGTTTCTCACTGCATCACAAATCAGGCTGGGTCTCATTCACATTAATGAAAGCGCACTTTTTGTTTAATATTTCTTACTGTGGTAAAACGACATAACATAGAAGTTAACTTTGTAACTATTTTTAAGTAGACGGGTCAATGTCATTAGCATTTTCACATTGTGGTCTTTCCAGTAGATACGAATTCCCCATCCCTGCCTTTCTCCAGACCCCGGCAACTGCCATTCCACTTTCTGTCTCCATGAATTTGACTCATCCAGGTATCTCATCTAGTGGCATCATACCATTTTTGTCCTTCTGTGACGGGCGGATCTCACGTAGCATAATGTCCTCCAGGTCCATCTGTGTTGGGGCATGTGTCGAATTCTGAATAATGTTCTACAGCATGTATATGCCAGTTCTGCTCATCTCCTGAGGGATCCGTGGACTTTTCCACCTTTTGGCTATAATGAATAAAGTGAATTGGGTGAACAAATATCTCTTTGAGACCTTGCTTTCAGTTCTTTTGGGTGTATACCAACAAGTGCAATTCCTGGATTCTGTGGTAATTCTATTTTTAGGTTTTTGAGGAGCTGTCTGCTTTGCTGCATTATATTCCCACCAGTGCACCATGGCTCCAACTCATCCTCATCAACACATCTTATTTCCCATTAAAAAATAGCCGAAGGGTGTGAATTTGTATAGTTTCTTAGGATAAATGTCTATTGAAGTACTTTGTGCATTTTAAAATCAAGGTGTTTGATTTTTTTTGTTGTTGGGATGTACAAAGCTCTTTATGTATTCCGGAGATGAACCCCTAATCAGATAGACGATTTGCAGATATTTTCTGTCATTCATGGGTTGTTATTTTACTGTGCTGATGGCATTCTTTGATGCACAAAAGATTTAAATTTTGATTTAAATTTTGGTGTATTTGAATTTATCTGTTTTACCTTATGTTGTCTATGCTTGTAGTGTCCTATCCAAGAAATCATCACCAAATTTAACGTGATAAAGCTTTTGTCCTGTTTTTCTTCCCTAAGAGTTTTTATAGCCCTAGGTCTTATGCCGAGGACTTTGATTCATTTTGAGTTAATTTTTGTATACGGTATAAGGTGAAGGTCCATTTTTATTCCTTTGCATACTCTTATCCAATTTTCTGAGCCTCGGTTGTTGGAAAACTGTCCTTTCCCTGTTGAGTAATACCCATGTTGAAAATTATTTGTAGATCACTTTGCAAAGAATTAACATCTTAAAAATATAAAGTTTTCTAAAATGTGAACATGGTATAGCCTTCCAGTTATAAGTGTATTCTTTCATTTCTTTCAGCCGCATTTCATAGTTTCCAGTGTACAACTCTACTACCTCTTGGCTAAGATTATTCCAATGTATTTTATTCTTTATGATGCTGTTATAAATGAAATTGTTTTCTTAGTTTCCTTTTTAAATTATTCATTGCTGGGGTATTGAATTGCAGCAGATTTTTGTATGTTGATTTTGGTCACCTACCATTGATTAGTTCTAAAAGTGTTGTTGTTTTCCTGAAATCTTTAGGGTTTTCTACATAGAAGATCATGCCATCTGCAAACAGGGATAATTTTACTTATTTCTTTCCAATTCGGATTCCCTTTCATGCCTAATGGTTCTGGCTTGTACTTCCAGCATTATGTTTAGTAGAAGTGACAAAATCTGGCATCCCAGAATTGTTCCTGATCTTAGAGGAAAAGCATGTAACCTTTCCCTGTGGGATATGATGCTCACTGTGGGTTTTTCATATATGGCTCTTATTATGTTGACATAGTTTCTTTTATTCCTACTCTCTTGAGTGCTTCTATCATGAAAACATGCTGAATGTTCTCAAGTGCTTTTTCTGCAACAGTCGAGATGATCATGTGACTTACCCTTCCTTTCGTAATGTGACCTATGACACTGATTGTTTTTTGTATATTGAATCATTCTTGCATTCCAGGAATTATTCCCACTTGGTAATGGTGCATAATCCTTTTCATATGCTACCAAATTCAGTTTGCTAGTATTTTGTTGATGATTCTTGCACTGGTCTTAATCAGGGATGTTGGTCGGTAGTTGTAGTTGCCTTTTCTTGTAGTATCTCTGGATTATGGAGTAATGCTGGCCTCATTGAATGAGTCAGGGAGTTCTCTCTCCTCTTCATATTTCTGGATATGTTTAAGAAGATTGGTGTTGGTTCTTCTTTAAATATTTGGTAGAAATCACCAGTGAGGCCATCAAGTCTGATGTTTTTCTTTGTAAGGAGACCTGATGACTGATTCTGTAGCCTTACTTGTTATGGATCTGTTCATATTTTCTATTTATTTTTGGGTTAGTCTTGGTGAAGTTTTATATTTCCAGGAATTAATCCATTTCATCTCAGTTATTCAGTTTGTTACTGTACAGTGTTCACAGTATTCTCTTATAACCCTTCCCTATCTATAAAATCTGCTGTAATGACCAAATTTCATTCTTGCCTTTAGCTGTTTGAGTATTCTCTCTTTTTTTAATTAGTCAGCATTGCTGATGGCTTGTCAATTTTTGATTTTTGAAGACTCAACTCTTGGTTTTGTGGATTTTCTCTGTTTTTAGTCTCTATTTTGCTTATCTTGTTTTATTTTATTTCTGTTCTCTATTTTGCTAAGCTTTATTATTATTTTTCCTTCTGCTAGCTTTTGACTTCATTTGTTCTTCTTGTTTTTCTAGTTCCTTATGGTGTAAAGTTAGGTTGCTGACTTTGAGATATTTCTTCTTTTTCAATGTAAGCATTGATAGTTATAAATTTCCCTATTAGCACTTCTTTTGCTACATCCCATAAGTTTTGCTAGGTTGTGGTTTCATTCCCATATGTCTCAATAAATTTTAATATTCCCTTTGTGACTTATTCCTTGACTCATTTGCTGTTTAAGGTAATGTTCAATTTCCACATATTTGTAGACTTTCCAGTTTTCCTTCTGAAACCTTTCCGGTTTCATTTCATTTTGATCAGAAAAGATAGTTTTCCTGATCCCCATCTTTCTAAAATTTTTAAGACTTGTTTTATGGGCTAACATCTGGTCTATACCTGAGAATGTTCCATATATTTTCGAGATATGTATTCTGTTGTTGGATGGTGTATTTGGTAAATCTCTGTTGTGACCAGTTGGCTTATAGTCTTGTTCACTTCTCCTAGTTTTTATTGATCTTCTGATTATTCTGTTTGTTATTGAAAATGTGGTATTGAAGTCTCCTACTTTTATTCTAGATCAATCTATTTGATCTAGAACCTTCAGTTCTGTCAGTTTGATATGTAGGTGCTTTGATGTTGGTTGCACATTTATTTATAATTCTTATATCCTCTTGGTGAATTGAGCTCTTATCCTTTTATAATGTTATTCATTGCCTGAAACACTTCTTGCCATAGTCTGTTTTGTCTGATATTAGTATACCCAACCTGGTCTTTTGGTTACTAATTTCATGGAATATCTTTTTTTTTTATCATTTTTACTTCCAAATCTAAGTTTGTGTCCTTACATCTAAAATGAGTATGTTATAGATAGAATAAAGTTGGATCCTGGGTTTTTTTTGTTTTGTTTTGTTGTTTTAGTTTTTTAGTATCATTCTGCCAATACAGGTCTTTTGGTTGGGGAACTTAATTCACTTATATTTAAAGTGGTTACTGGTAGGGTGACCTACTATTGGCATTTTGTTATTTGTTTTCTTTATGTTTTAAGTGTTTTGTTCCTTCTGTATTGTCTTCTTTTGTATTTATTTTTTTTATTAATTTTGATTTATACATTTTGATTTAATTTTTCATTTCCTTTACAGTAAATTCTATAAATATTTTCTTGGTGATTTCTATGGGGATTGCATGTAATATCTTAAAGTTATAATAACCTGTTTTTACCTGATATTTAATTTTACTGCATACAAAAACCCTTCTTTTCGCTCTTCTACCCACACCTTATCTATGTATGTATGTATGTATGTATGTGTTTATTTATTCACCTACACTTTACCTTATTGATGTCACAAATTACATTTTTATATATTTTGTACTTAGTAACAGATTTATAAGTATTTGTATACACTTAAATATATATTTATGGCTATTTGTTGTTAATGTTGTAGGAGAATAAAAAGTAGAGTTATGTATGTCAGTAATTTCTCAATAAAAGGGTAAAGGAGTAACAATTAAAAATTGCATCGTAACTTCTTTCAAGATATGTCTCCAAAGGCAAAGGAAACAAAAGCAAAAATGAACTTTTGGGACTTCATCAATATCAAAAGCTTCTGCACAGCAAAGGAAACAGTCAACAAAACAAAGAGGCAACCCACAGAATGGCAGAATATATTTGCAAATGACAGTACAGACAAAAGGTTGATATCCAGGATCTATAAAGAACTTCTCAAACTCAACATATGCAAATCAGATAATCATATCAAAAAATGGGCAGAAGATATGAACAGACACTTCTCCAATGAAGACATACAAATGGCTATCAGACACATGAGAAAATGTTCATCATCACTAGCCATCAGGGAGATTCAAATTAAAACCACATTGAGATACCACCTCACACCAGTTAGCATGGCCAAAATTAGCAAGACAGGAAACAACGTGTGTTGGAGAGGATGTGGAGAAAGGGGAACCCTCTTACACTGTTGGTGGGAATGCAAGTTGGTGCAGCCACTCTGGAGAACAGTGTGGAGATTCCTCAGGAAGTTAAAAATAGAGCTTCCCTATGACCCTGCAATTGCAATACTGGATATTTACCCCAAAGATACAGATGTGGTGAAAAGAAGGGCTATCTGTACCCCAATGTTTATAGCAGCAATGGCCACGGTCGCCCAACTGTGGAAAGAACCAAGATGCCCTTCCATGGATGAATAGATAAGGACGATGTGGTCCATATACACTATTGGAGTATTATGCCTCCATCAGAAAGAATGAATACCCAACTTTTGTAGCAACATGGACTGGACTGGAAGAGATTATGCTGAGTGAAATAAGTCAAGCAGAGAGAGTCAATTATCATATGGTTTCACTTATTTGTGGAGCATAACAAATAACATGGAAGACATGGGGAGATGGAGAGGAGAAGGGAGTTGAGGGAAATTGGGGGGGAGATGAACCATGAGAGACTATGGACTCTGAAAAACAACCTGAGGATTTTGAAGGGGCGGGGGGTGGGTGGTTAGGGGAGCCAGGTAGTGGGTATTATGGGGGGCACGCATTGCATGGAGCACTGGGTGCGTTGTAAAACTATGAATTCTGTTATGCTAAAAAGAAATGAAATTAATAAAAAAAATTGGGAAAGAAAAAAATTATAGTACTTTGCTAGTTTTTATATTTGTCCATGTACTTGTCTGTCCTGGAGAATCTGATATTTTCATATGGCTTTGAGTTGCCATCTAGCATCTTCAATTCCAACTTGATAGACTCTCTTTAGGATTACTTGAGTGGCAGGTCTAGTGGTAATGGACATTCTGTTTCTGTTGTTGATCTGGGAATGTCTTTCTTTCTCCCTCATTTTTGCAGGACATTTCCCTAATGTTCTCCCTGACCTGGCTTTTTGCCTGAGGGACCCACTGATGGTTTTACAGAGGCTGCTCTGTATGTGATGAGTCACTCTTCTTTTGGTGTGGGTCTGTTTGTTTTTATCCTATTTGGCATTAAGCTTGTACTACTATATCTATGACTTTCCTCAGACTTGTGAAATGCATGGCCATTATTTCTCGCAGTAACTTCTCTGCCCTTTTCTCTGTCTTTTCTCCCCTGCATGTCCCATAATGTCTATATTGGTCAGCTTGATGTTCTCCCATCATAAGTCTCTCAGGCTCTGTTCACTGTTCTTCCTTTTTTTCTCATTTTACTCTTCAGTGTCAATAATTTCCAAGGACCTCTATTCAAGTTTGCTGAGCCTTTCTTTCTGTTTGCCTCTGCTATTGAACCTCTCAAATGATATTTCTCAATTCAGTTTTGTATTTATCATCTCCAAAATTTCCATATGTTTCTGTTTTAAAAAAAGATTTTATTTATTTATTTGACAGATAGAGATTACAAGTAGGCAGAGAGAGAGGGGGAAGCAGGCTCCCTGCTGAGCAGAGAGCCCGATGCAGGGCTTGATCCCAGGACCCTGGGATCGTGACCTGAGCCAAAGGTTCAGAGGCGTTAACCCACTGAGTCACCCAGGTGCCCGTCCATTTGATTGTTTCTAATAATTCCAAATTCTTCGTAGATATTCTCATTTTGCTCATATATTTTCTTGATTTCCTTTTTTTCTTTTGTCCATGTTTTCCTTTAGCCTTTAGAGCATATTTACGGCAATTGTTTTAAAGTCTTTCTCCAGTAAGTCCAACCCAGTGTTTCTTTAGGGATGGTTTAGGGAGATGTATTTTGCTCCTTTGAATGAGCCACATTTTACTACTTCTTTGTATGGCTTGTGATCTTTTATTGAAAACTGGATTTTTTTTTTTTTTTGAAAACTGGATATTTTTAAAAACAGCTCCCTCTCCCAGGCTTTGCATGCTGGTTTCATACAGGGGAGACCCTTGCTAATCAGCCTGGCATGCACTTTTCTCATGCCTGTGTTGTCCCTACATCTGTGCACGTGCTCTCTTCCCAGGTCTCCCATTGGTATGGCTGCTTTTAATGTCTTCCTTTCTGTAAGGCTCACACCCTTGCTCATTTTAGGGATTTTAGCTGTTCTATTGTATTCCTCAATCAGTAATCACTTGCCCCAGATGTCTATGTCTGTATTTACCTTTAGGATGTTTTCCACAAGTTGTACCTGCTGCTTCCAGTGATTTCCCCCCCTTCTGAGCAGTGAGCCACTTTTGGTTGTCTGAACTCTGTCTTGGGTTTCCCAAGACCAGTCCCTCAGGTATCCCCTAGACAGGTTAGAAATCAAAGGGTTGCAGATTAGTCCACTCTACTCTCTGGTTTGCAGAGGGGACTAGCTTGTGGCGACTATTCTGCTCAAGCTGTTCTGCCCAGCACAGTCATGGAGTTTCCTGCCGTGCCACATGTGGCTCATTCATGACCAGGCACTCACTTGGTTGCTGTCGCTCTTTCGCTGTTCCCACAGTTCCCATATGTTATTTTAGTCAGTCTCTAGTTGTATATTTGGCGTTTCTGTGGAGGTAACAGGCATGGAGTTTTCTTGTGTGTCATCTTGCTGACATAACTCTCCTGAATTTTTAAGTAAGTTTTAAAAATATCCAGTCTATTTCAAAATGTCCTGGTGCACAAATGTTCGTGTTCTTTATTTCCGTCTCCCAGTTTGCATATTTTTCAAATGAAAACATAATGTGAGTGGGTTCCAGTCACTGCTGGAAGAAGAAGTCTTTACCCTGCCAACCTGATATGTGTGATGCCTAAGAGGACCTTTAAACCGAGCGGCTGTGTGTGAGTGGAGAGGCTCCTCCTTGCACACAGATGTGCTTCCTGCACTGAGGGCTGGTATCCGTCTCTCCAGATGCTGCTGTAAACACCACGTGTCTGGACACTCATGGCATGAAAGGGCCTTGCCAAGGCTCCCGGGTACCAGGGAC
The DNA here is from genome assembly GCA_004024625.1 of Mellivora capensis. Classification (NCBI taxonomy): domain Eukaryota; kingdom Metazoa; phylum Chordata; class Mammalia; order Carnivora; family Mustelidae; genus Mellivora; species Mellivora capensis. The sequence goes on along the minus strand of PISX010029921.1, from coordinate 3,227 downwards.
CATCCCACTGGTGCTCAGGCCATGACAGTTACTGTAATAACACGCCGGCGACCAAAGCAGCCTTCCTTCCTCAGGGGAGGTTTGTGGGCAGCGTGTGACACTGATGGAGAGCTGGAAGCCCACCTGGGACACAGCACTCAGACAGGCCCCTCACCTATCCCTGCCGACCTCCAGCCATGTCCTGTGTGCCTCTGTCACTGGCTCTGCAACGCCCCTCTGCCCTTCCCTCCTCCAGCCCATTTTCAGGCATCCGCACTTCCTGTTTCCTATGAGATGTTTTCTGAGGGCCAGCTGGATATGACAGTCACCCAGGGGGGAAGCAGTGCCATCTCCGGGATTCACTAAATGACCACTTCTGTGGGGCACATCCTCACAGCCTAGGGACCCCAACAAGGGCAGTAAAGAGGCTGCTGGCAAAGAAGGGACAGGTCCACAGGGCCCCTCTCTGGGCCCTCCCCAGCGCACCACCTCCAGAGGAATGAGGGACAGTCATCTCTCTGACCTTAGGCTGTGGAGGGTCAAGGACTCGGGATCAACGCTAGTCTCTCAGGGCCCCGGCCTTCCCCCCCAGGGAACCCTTGGTGAGCCGCATGCACATGAGAAGATGGGGCCCGGCGTCTCTCAGTAAGGGATGGGCTTGGTGTCTGAGTGTTTCTGAGAAAGCCTTGCTGTCTACAAAGTGGATGATAAGTAATGGTAACATGATAAGCAGAAACTTAGCCCCTGCCCCTGTGAGTCTCTGGTGGAGATCTCTGCATAGGATCCTACTGAGGGGTCTCAGTGTGGGTTTCTGTCAGAGGTCTCTGTGCACCATCTCTATGTGGGTCTCTGTCAAAGGTTGCTGTGTGGGGTCTCTATGTGGGTCTCCATCAGAGCAATGTGTGTGGGGGTGCCTCAGAGGACAGTGTTGGGTTGGGAGCGGGACACGCGGTGGGGGGGATGGCCCTCCTAGACTCCACCCTTCTTCTGGACATGTCCCTTCCAGCTGAGGGTTGGACAAGCCACATCTGAGGTTTTCCTGCCCCTCTGGACTCTGGGGTAACCAAGACCAGGATCCAGGCCAGTCCCTTGGCCTCTGAGTCCCCACCAGTCCCCTGGGAGCCGTCCTTGGGCCACACGTTTATGTAAAGGGCACAGACCACAAGTCTGTCCCGGGCATGCAGTCCTACAAGTTTATCAAATTGTGCAGAAGTTAACTTCTCTGCCTGGAGGCCTTGCTGCCTCTGGGCACCTGGCCATCCATGTGGGAGCTCAGGTGGCTTCTGTACAACTCTCACCCCACTCCCTCCTCCACCTAACCCCTGGGCTTGGCAGCTGGAGTGGGGTGGAGACCCTGCAGGGACAGCCCTAGGGCCTCTAACTTCTCCCCTCTGGGCCCTTGGGTGGCAGTGGGACACCAAGGGTCCTCAGTCATCACACCAGGCATGGGCACACCGTGTCACTTGGCCTCCTTCCTGGACTCAGACCCTAAGCGCAGGGTCCCCCTGCCCACAGCCACATACTCCATCCCCCAGAAGGGGAAGGGGGTGCTTGTGAGCAGGCCCTTTTAGTGCCCTGGGGCTGGGCAGGCTGGTCCCTGCGGGTCTCTGTGGCACCGCACACACACCCTCAGAGCCAGGTGCGAGCTTGTCCCTTGCTGTTCCAAGTGTGAGAAGAGGGGCTGCATGGAGCTATGATGGGATTTCCTGGGGAGAGAATGCTCCTGGGGTAGCCGTCCTCTACTCCCCGCAGGAGACTGTGGGGGTGGGGGGCAGGATTTCTCATTTCTCCCTCAGGGCCAGCCTTGAGCCTCCCAACTGTGGGCCCCACTCTGACCTAGGTCTCCGTCTTCATGGAGACAGTGGGATTTCTGCCTCTGCAGACCCTCCCTACAGCCACACAAGTTCCAGATGGAGGAAAAGCAGGAGAGGATAGGCAGAGTGAGGTCCTGGTCTGGACCGAAGGAGAGCGAGGAAGAGGGCAGGGGTAGACCCCTAGGTCACCCATCCTCCAAGGCCCCATTTGTTCTGGAAGCCAAAGTAGGCCCTGGGGGAGAGCAGACCCTGATCCTTCCCTCCCACCGCAGCAAGGCACACACAGAGTCCAGCACCACTCATGAGGGGGAAAAAAAAATTTATTTTGAGGAAGCAAAATAATTGTGTTATGGAGAAGCCATTAGCTCATAGAGGATGTGCTAATGTGAGAAAAAGAAGTTTTTCTCTGCACCGTTTGCATTTTTCCTTGGAGGAAATTTGTCCTCCCAAGAAAGGTGTGAGCAGCACACAGTGGCTGGCCAGCTTAGATGTATCTTTGAAGGAGGCAGTGCCTGGGGCAATGGGGCTGCTGGGTGTGGCCTGAAGGGCCCAGCACCAGGGACACGTACTGGCAGGTTCTGCCTGGGCAGCCCGGCACACTGGTGGGGAAGGGCCACCCAATCCACTCAGTCTTGTTGGAATAGCTGTGGCCCCTGGGGGTGCCCTGTGGACTGGCTGTCTCCCTCACTACTCTCCTTTTCTCTTGGTAGGAGAGGACCCTGTGGTAGCAGACACTGGGGTCTGCCAAAGCCTGGAGATCGTTTTTGCACCAGCTGAACACCAGGGCCCTGAGCCCCTGGTGAGGCATCATTTTCTCCTCTAGGATCTGACCCAAAGCGGTCACAACCACCTGAGCCTTGGCAGAAGCACTGTCCATGGCCGACCTGCCCATGACTTGTCTCCGGCCCTGGGATGATGAAGGCTTGCTCTTTTGAAGGTAATCTTCCAGTGTTTTGCCTCTACTGGGAAAGAACCAATGTAGCAAATGTTTCATCCTTCTCCTGAAGTAGTTTTCCAGAGGAGCCTCCTCCTCCTTCAGCAAGATCTCACAGACTCTGCTTCCTGTGGCCTCCACTGACTCCTTGCTCTGGATGGGACGTCTCACCTCACTGATCTGGAGGACCTTCAGTTCTGACAGCTCTTTGGCAGGCTCTCTCGAGGACAACCTCCTGGAGCTCTCTCTATCCCCGGTGGGGGGGGGGGCACATGACCTGTTCAGGCTTTTACATTGGTGCCACAGTCCCAGGGGTCCTGGTGCCTGTGGGGGCTCTGGTCATGGGATCTTTGGTCATGCAGCACCTGGGAAGTCGATATGTCTTCACTGGACCTGCTCTGGAAGCCAGACAGAGATTCCTGAGAAGCCAAGACGTTGGCAGTGAGGAACACGTTGGACTAACAGTCTTGAAGGAGACTCTCAGTGGCACAGTCTTGAAG
>PISX010029920.1:0-19413 GCA_004024625.1 Mellivora capensis | reverse complement strand
GGGAGTTGAGGGAAATTGGGGGGGAGATGAACCATGAGAGACTATGGACTCTGAAAAACAACCTGAGGGTTTTGAAGGGGCGGGGGGTGGGAGGTTGGGGGAGCCAGGTGGTGGGTATTGTGGAGGGCACGCATTGCATGGAGCACTGGGTGTGGTGTAAAACTATGAACTCTGTTAAGCTGAAAAGAAATAAAAAAAAATCATTATGATTTCTAAAATTAAACAAAGTCCAGGAAAACTAGATCACTGAATGAAATATTTTCGATACACAGAATGGTCTACATCAAAGTACTATACTAATTCATTCCTGAATGTAAAATGGTTGCAACCTCAAATATCATTTGAGCCTGAAAATTTGAGAGTATGTTTATTGGGGGCACCTGGTTGACTCAGTTGGCTAAGAGGCTGCTTTTGGCTCAGGTCATTATCCCAGGGTCCTGGGATCAAGCCCCACACTGGGGTCCCTGCTCAGTGGAGAGCCTGCTTTCTCCCTCTCTCTCTGCCCGCTGCTCTGCCTACTTGTGCTCTCTCTGTATCTATCTCAAATAAATAAATAAAATCTTTAAGAAAAAGAGTGTGTTTATTAGTTTGAAGCCAGTGGTTCAAAAGTGACATTTACAAAATCATAAATATAAAAAAAAATCTGATTCAAGAACTCTCTTATTGTCAACAAATAGTATAACCTTCTTGAAGCAAAAATGGCATCTTTTTTTATTGAAAACCTACCATCCCTAGGACTCAGTACAATTTTAGAAACAAATTATAATAATTAATAATTAATAATAGATACTTCATTAAAGAAGTCATTAAAAGAGCTAGTAAAGGAAAATGACTTTTACATTATGTGCATAAAAGTAGTAAAAAAAATCAATCCCAAGACATAATAGACCATTTCCTAATTAACTGATAGTGCATCATGGCATATGAAAATAAGATGTAAAGACTGTTTATATTTTTAGAGATTTATTTATTTATTTGAGAGAGAGAGAGAGAGAGAGAGAGCATATAGCAGGGGAAGGGAAAGAGTAAGGAGAGCGAGAAGCTCAAACAGACTACCCTTGAGCACATAGGAACCCCTTTCCCCCTCCGTCATGGCTGATCTCGGGACCCTGAGGGGACGACTTGAGCTGAAACCAAGAGTCCTATGCTTAAACAACTGAGCCAGCTAGGTGCAGAAAACAATTATCAAATTTGCTGTCTTTAGGAATAAGATGTATGTTGGGTGAAATAAGGTTTTATTTGTTAACACACTTAAGTTTTGACAACACGGTCTTTCGGCTGTTTCAAGGAAAATGGGCACTTTCGTAAACACTATCACATCAACAGGAGTTTAAAAAATATTTGTTTTAGAGATTATTTTGCTCACAAATTTAATGCATAATGTTTGACACAAGAGAAAATATGATATTGTCATAATATGGTCAAATTGGAAAAAAAATCTACTGGAGCAGAAATCAAGTGAATTTCACTGAAACACCAGATTTCATGCAATTGCCCTTGCAGTACATTTTTTAAACTAGCAATAAGGATTTGCAGAAGTGCTACTACATAATCTAAAACTGTTTTAACATATCATTTGAGTTGTTGGTGTCTTTTCCTATTTTTCTGTTTCTCTTTTTTCTATATAGAGATTCCACTAAAATCTAATTTAATGGATTATATACATCTTTTCTGTGTCTACAGCATCTATTTAGTAAGCTGTCTCACCTAAAGTTCTTTGGTGGATGTGTTGTGTGTGTGGTGTATGTTCTCTCTCTCCCTCCCTTCCCCTTGTTCCTTTCCTTCCCCTCTCTCTTTTCTTTTTCTTTTATTTTAGATGTCCCTAACTACAGAAAAATTCATTTTTATCTTCTTTAGGTTTCAGCTTCAGTACCTGGAGTTAATCAAACAGAAACAACACTTCATGAACATTTCTATTGACACCAATGAGGAATGTGGCAATTCTCTTCATTTAGTTAACTGATAATATCATATATATGTAGCAAAAACTGACATTTAAAAATAACTCACAATTATAAGTCTACGTTTCAAGGGTTTGTTTTTTTTTTTTTTGGTTGATATTCAAAAATTAGATGCATAGATTTTTATCCAAAATGTCACAATTGTGAGGTTCACCATTTATCAAATGGAAAAAGTAAGGGAGTAGCACTCTGGGCTTTCTTGGTTCTCTTTTTTATAGTTCTTCCATTGACTAACTTATGACCTTCAGCAAATGGAGCTCAGTTGAGCTGACTGTAAAGGAGGACAGCCACAGTGACCTGTCTTCCAGTGGTGTTGTAAGACTCAATAAATCAGAGCCTACAAAGTTCTTTAAGGTTCTCAGATGAATTGTGCTATATAAAGGTGAAATGTCAGAGTAGAAAAACTGCTTGTACCTTTTATATGTCAGTTATTACCAAATGGGCACTACAAAATAGTATCATCTCACACCTTCATAAAATTATTCTCAATTTCTGAAAGAACACTTAGTTCAGCCATTTTAAAATAGGATGTTTAATAGATTGTGTTAACCTCAGAAAACTATTTCTCATCTAAAGCATTCAATAAAACTATTTTTGCGCTGTTATCTCTGATCACTAACATAAATAAGTCCTTTAAAAACAAATTATGGATTAATAAATGCATTTTATGCATTTGCATGTTGTACTTCTTTGCTTACTTTTCAGATATGCTATTTGCAGTTGATTAACAACTATGAAGTCTTCGCCAACCCAATATATAAGAAGTTGATGGTATATTTTTAATCATCTATATTCAGAGTTGAAAATTAATTTTACTTTGATTTTTTTTAAACATCCACTGATTAAACTTAAGCAGCTAAACATCTTAGGCATTTAACTTCAATGTTGTGTCCTCCCCTACCAGAGCAAAATTGGGCATTTTCCTATACACAATAGAGGAAAAAAAGCAATTACTATCAATCAGTGACTAAGCAACAGATTGGAGTATTTAGAAAGACTCATTCATACACAGATTTGCAGCAGTGTTCAGCTCCTCTGATTAGATTCCATAGATTTTAAATTGTAGCTAATTAGGCTGTCATAGGTTCATTAATGGCTCTACTGATTCAGCACTCCCTCACCTGCATGCATATTAAAGCTCATTAGTTCCCTTGTCTAAAATACCACCTGCATTAATTGCTGCCGATGCACCAGGACTCTTCAGAAGGCTCTTCTGACAATGATTCTACCTGCTTATGGTGTCCCGTGCCCCTGAAAGCTCTTCAGGAGAGCTCACACATAAAGTTCATGGTGCTGCTCGCGTGGTGAGATTGCAGCTGTTGTAAGGGCAGTCAAGCCTGTTTTACACTTAACAGCAGGATATAAATAATTAGTGATGCCTCTGCTATAGGGCTTAACACAAGGCCACTGTATTCCATTCTAAGCTTCTACTAAACCATTCCTCTCTACCAAATAAGCTCCCAAGTCATCTTTCTTTGATTCCTGATTCTTTAAGCAGCTTCCACAAAATGCTAAGACCACGCCAGAGGAGAAAGAACACTGTAGCTTTCTTTTAGTTCACAGTCACTGTCCCTTGGGAATGCAAGATGAGTTTCTCTGAGTAGGACGTCTAATAGCTGCCTGAATAAGTGACCAGCATCAATTAACCATTTATGACTTCATATGTTTTAAAATAGCTTTCCTGGGTGCCCAGGTGTCTCAGTCAGTTAAGGGTCTGCCTTTGGCTTAGGTCATCATCCTGGGGTCCCAGGATCCAGGCCTGCATCAGTCTTCCTGCTCAGCAGGGAGTCTGCTTCTCCCTCTGCCTCTCCCCCTGCTTGTGCTTGCTCTCTTATCCTCTGTCAAATAAATAGATAAAATCTTTTAAAAATAAAGTAAAATATCTTTCCTTTCTAAAGTCAAGATCTTTATTTATGTATTTATTTATATCTTTCATTTCCTCAGAGTAGCACCTTTGTAGTGAAAGGCTGTTGAATTCAGAGTCACCAACAGAAACTCCCATGAGAAATCCAACTACTTGTGTTAAGAAAAGATCGTACATACCTAGGTGGTTTAGTTGGTTAAACATCTGACTTTGGCTCAGGTTATGCTCTCAGGGTCCTGGGATTGAGCCCCACAGCTGGCTCTGCACTCAGTGGGGAGGAGTCAGCTTGACCATCTCCCTCTGCCCCTTCCCGTGACCTTGAGCACCACACCCCTCATGCTCTATGTCTCTCTCAAATGAATAAATCAATAAAATCTTTAAAAAGAAAAAAAAAGAGCTGGCAAAAACACTGATGATTTTGAAGTCAGCTAATGGTAAAAGTAATTCTTATTTTCAGCTCCTTGGTATTGTTCCACTCTTTCTCCTTAGTGCTAAATCTTAATGTAGGCTGCTACCACCTGCTAGTTACCATTCAGAAATTATTTCTCTGTCTTCCAAATGTATTATTGTAGTGACCCTTTTGATTTGGGAATTTCAAATGTGGAATGTTAGTGTCAAATTATTGAAAGCCATTTTTCATACATTGTTTCCAGTTTTTTATAGTGACAAGTAAGAGGGTATATCTGGTCTCTGATAATTTATCATAGGTGGAAAAAGACCTCTAATAAATAACGTTTAAAAAAATGAATGAATGAGAAATTAAGTACCTAATAATTTGAGTTATTTTTAAAAAAATTATAACTCATATAAAGTGAAAAGCAGCTGATTATTAGTATTATTACTTTGGTAGCTTCTTTATCAACACTACTGCCTTTTCTTATAATAAAAGCATTTGGTGATGCAAACACAAATCCTTTTTTAAATTTTTATTTATTTATTTATTTATTTAAGATTTTTTTTAATTTATTTGACAGACAGAGATCACAAGTAGGTAGAGAGGCAGGTGGAGAGAGCAGGGGAGGCAAGCTCCCTGCTGAGCAGAGAGCCCGATGTGGGGCTCGATCCCAGGACCCTGGGATCATGACCTGAGCCGAAGTCAGAGGCTTTAACCCACTGAGCCACCCAGGTGCCCTTCCTTTTTTTTTTTAAATTATTATTATTTTGTTTTCTTCTTTCATATGGTAGGCTTAATGCTTTTAATGCCAGATTTGTCAATGACCATTGGTTGCACAGACCAAGAGATATTTGCTATATTTTTGTGGCAAAAAATAAGGATAAACCATATTGAGAAAGAAATACCAGAAGTTTTTCTGCAAATGCCCATTTATACTCAAAATAATCTGTATGTTTGTAAGCTAAAATTTCTCTTAGGAATTTTAAGATTTTATAGATTTTTTCCAATAGTTTTGTCTTAATCTGCAAGGAATGTTATTTTCCACTGGGCATATATGATGTTGACAAATACTTACCATGAAAAATAAAATACTTACCATGAAAAATAAAACAGCTATCCAGTTACAACCTATCTAGTAGAAGGTGGACAGAGAGGAGGGAAAGGTCACTAGAGAATGTTTTTTCTGTATGCTGTTATAAAATATATCTTACTTTATGTTTTCTAGACTTTTCTGTCAACCAGTATCTACCACAATCAAAAAACATTACCTGCACTGCCCAGGACATCTGCCCCAGATATAAAGCCCCAACAAGCCAAAATATAAATGAATATAGGGAACCCAAGATATAAATGAACAATTTTTAAAACCCAGACTCTAGACTGGCATTTTGGATGAGAGTTAAAGCTGCTTGTAACAATCCTTCAACAGGCAACAAATTGCAATGCTCTTAGATCTAGAAAATAATTATTGATGCTTCATTTCATGCTTTGCTGTCTTAACTAGAATAATACAAGGAGATACTTAATATTAATATCACCATCTCTTCTAGAACTGAAGTTCAAAACTCCTTTTAGTTTCCAAATTTAGGAAAAAGTTGTAAGTGCTTCAGCATTTCAGACTTATCTCACCCACTTTTAATTTGACTACAAACATTTAATAAGTACTTACTATGTTGCAGAGACTGCATAAGGCTCTGGATAGTAACATTAGCGTATATACATAAATTTATAAAAATGTATAAACTATGTATTATATAAAATACTGTGTACATCTTGTAATAGTGTGACTGATTATGTTCCTAATATTATATTGAGCCATATAAATTTGATTTTTTTAAAAAACAGTTTTATACATGTCAACCATATAAAAGGACCAATTAGCACTAGGCCTGAGGAGAAAAATACGTCAGACCATGCTTATCATACAGTTTGATGAGTATAATACAGGGTCATGATAGGGTAAGGCTTGATTGGATAAATGTACAAATATGGTACTACAGAAATATAAGTAGAAAATAAGATGTATGTAGTCAGGAGACAGATCTTTAAGACCTCTGAACTCCATTTTGTGTTCATCAGTCTAGACCCCAATCCCAACCCAAAATACGTCTATGATGTGCAAAATAACCTAGACAGCTATTTGAATTCTGCAAAGACTACTCAATGCTCTAGACAGGTAAGCCAAGCCACGGGTACAAATAAATACCCATTGATGGTAGCTTCCTTTTTCTCCTTCTTACTAATGTTGGTATGTCTGCAATTTATGTGGGATTTTCATGTTGTAACATAGTTTTATTTAACACTTACTGAACTGAATGGCTGACTTTAGCATGTCATAACCCTGGACTCAAAATTGAAAGATCAGTAGTAAGGAACTAATTTATCTACAGAAATAATGTTACAAATAATGGCTAAAGCTTCTGAGTTGTGTCATCAAATGTAATTAGCCCATAATCATTCATTTATTCAACAAATTTTTGTTTAGCATTTACTGAGTTCAGGCAGAGTTCTAGATTTGTAACTATGCCAAACGGTTGAATTATTTCCTGCCCAGGACAATAAACTCTTGGAAAGCTCTTGTGTACTAGCTTCTCCAGCAATGCCAAAGAAAAGACTTTTTGACAGAGTGTTTTGGGTGAAGCACAAAAATGACTGTACTTCTATGTTACACATTCACTTATCACATGGTCTGAAGAGCAAAAGTCCATGTAAATAAATGTGAATACTATCTACACTTAAAACTTATGATCATCAGTCATAAGAGAATGTGATTTTGGAGGCCATCCACAACAGTAAGAGAGTCCAATTTGAGGCATTCTAAATATGTATCTTAATATTTATAAAGGAAAATGTGCTCTTACCAGAGGAAGTATAACCTAACTTTTGATTTTACTCTTGATGAAACTATGTATTAGTTGGTGATGAATAGCATGTCATATTGATATAAAGGCACAGTTACACACAGTCAATTCAAGAGTATATATTTTCCTGGATGCTAATGTATTATTATGATCATCATTTAAGATTTCTAACTGATACTATGTACCAACTCATAAAAGAAAGGTTCTATTTAAGTATGCATAGACATATGAAAGAGATTTATTATCCACTATGCATCATACTTAATATATTTCATAGGCAGTTTTATTCTACTTATGACATAGTGACAGGATTGTAACTAAATAAATTCATTAAAATATAGAAATATATATATATATATATATATATAGTAATAAGTCAGAGAACCATTATTTCAAAATATATTCAATATAGAGTAATTGACATCACTCAGGTAAAAATAATGACTTCTATAATACCTTACAAATACTAGGTTTTCACTAAATATACACAGAATGTATTGATGAATGATTATGTGATAGTACTTCACCAGCAATAACAATTTATAACAGTTGGCAGTTAGATATTCAAGACACAGAAAAAACAGTGAATTTGAGTCTGTTAACATTGGCTTTACTATCCCATCCACTTATTCTGCTGTTTATCTTCAGAGCATTTGTCATCATCTGACATATAAGTATTTGTTCACCTGCATATTTTCTGTTTCAACCTACCATAATGAATGTTCTAAAAAAAAGCAGAGACTTTAGTGTTTTCTATACTGCTGTAATCTCAGCAGCCAAAACAGTGTCTCATACTGACTTGCCATTAAACAAATTTGTTGAAGGAATAAACACATGAATGATTTTTTAAACTACCATATGAAAGAGTTTGTACAATTCAATCAATAATAAATCACAAGACAGTGATTCAGTCATGACAACAAAAATTGAGAATAACAAAACTGAGCCTATATCCAAGACTTTCAATCTCGATTTTTTTATTGTGTTATAAACTATTGATTCATAGGGATTGGATCAACTATCTAATAACTGCTTTAAAAGCAGGAAATTTTTATTTTAAATGTCCACTACATTAGGTTACTACTCCACCGCAATATTAAACCCATAACATCTGCTCAGGATATACTCATGTATTTTAGTTTTCACCATTATTGTCTATTGAAGAAACTATAGCCGTAGTAGTAATCTGAAGATGTGGCCCTCCGTGCTAATGTTTGGCCAGGGAGAGGGTTTTGTTTTTATGATTCTGATTAGTAGCAAGCTCCACTGAAATTTTTAATTGTCATTTAAAATGAATACTTCTGCTAAATTAGCCCATACACAATCCCATATTTCATACAAGGAGATATTAGGATGGAGCTTTATCTTCTGTTTATTAACTAGACTGCCATTTACTTTCTCCTTTTTTAGGTATAGTGATTATATAATGTTGAAATTATAATCTTATCAAAGAAAAATATTTTACTTTACAACACTTTCACAGGTATACTTTTCTAAAGATACTTCTCCCTATCCTAGATCCAACAAGCAGAACTAAGCTTTTGAAAGCCTTTAAGAAATCAGACCTGAAGGAAAAGTTTTTGAATTTTACAAAAATATGTGGACCTATAATTAATCAAACAAGAGAACTACACTTACCATGTACATATATTATAGACTTTCATACTTCTTTCTAAGGTGCATTATAATGTATAGATTACTAATTTTGGATACCTTTTTGAGAATAATTTTCATCTTAAAAATTTAAATCCAGGGGTGCCTGGGTGGCTCAGTTGGCTAAACATCTTCCTTTGGCTCCAGTCATGATCCCAGAGCCAAAATGGTTTACTATATCTTCCATGTCTTTGTAAAATTTTGCTTTCTAATTTTAAAGCTGATGTCCTGTAGGTAAATAAAGTTAAGCCATAAAATGAATGTCATAAGCTTCATTGTGTACCATGACTCTCTCATGTGATTTTAATGATATCAAGGTACCTGTATCTTTAATAAGATAGGAGCCAGGAGCTAATAAGTGCTGACACATCTAATATTTAGGAAGAACTAAAATGGAACATAAAGTTAATTAATTGTTAATAAAGATATAAATAAAAAATATTTGCAATTTGTATTTGTTAAGTGTATATCTGTATTCCTTTTCCCAACTCCATATCAATTAAATTATTTCCCAACTATTCCAGAGTTTGGAAAAATCAATCTAATATCAATTAGGCAAGTCAGTCCTATGCAGCAGCATGGTGGCAAGTGCTAGGTTGGCTTGTCACACCTCCACAGATTCAGCTGGCAAGGAGACAATGAGTACAAATGGATTTAGACAGTTTTATTACTTAAAGTAAGAGTAACCATTGGTGTCATTTCCCTCATCCCTAATTTCCATAGAGTGATGTCCTAAGGCTCAGGTATTACCTGCATCTACTGTGGGTGTGCATAAAAAAGGAATCCTGAGATTAGGAAACTCTGACATCATATAGGAGGTGCTGGCAAACCTATCTTTCCTCCCCTTGGAGAGGGAATTATCTTTATTAACTTAGAATGTATTCAAATATCTTCAGAAAAGTCAAAGAGACATATTCATCTTTATTAGCCTGAATATCTTCAGAGAATGGGAAGTCTCCCAGTTTACTATCACTGAATGTAAATAAACTTGATCCAGAAAGGCTATCTATCTCTACCTTTCCAGGGATGCCTTATTAAACAATTCTTGAAAAGATAATTCTGGAGCAGATAGATTGGTAATACCAAGATGTACAGAAAGGTGAGATTCATGAAGAACTATTTCCCAAAACCTAATAAGATATCAGAAACACTAAATGTTTTCTATATGGTTGTGACTATATTATCCAAGGCTCTGAGAATATTCTGTTTTCTTTCAGTGTTATCAAAGCTACATCCACATAACCAGTCCTATGAAAGAGCCAAATGCTAAAAAGTTCACTTCAATATGAGATTTCCTATCTTCTTGCTTTTGCTCATTCTATCAATTTGGCTGGGCTTTTTCATAGACATTTTTTCCCCCAAGACCAAATGCTAACATTTTTTTAAAAGATTTTATTATTATTTATTTATTCGACAGACAGAGATCACAAGTAGGCAGAGACGCAGGCAGAGAGAGTCCCTGCTGAGCAGAGAGCCTGATGCAGGCCTCAATTCCAGGACCCTGGGGGCTTGACCCCAGGACCCTGGGATCATGACCTGAGCCTATAGCAGAGGCTTTAACCCACGGAGCCATCCAGGTGCCCCCAAATGCTTATTTTTTAATTTACTCTTTTCTAATTCTCACTTCATCCCATCCCTATCCTCAGTTCAAGGGTAAATATTCTCTGAAATACTGAGGTGTAATTCACATGGCATTTATCCAGGTTTACATTATATATAATTACAGGCATGCACATGCCTCTCTATATTGAACATAGGCAGTTGAGATTTTTTTGTACTATTATTGTGTACTATTTCCCAGATGATGTATGGATATACAGATAAAGTCTGAGAGAAAATATACCAAATGAGAGAGCCTAATTGTAATGTTGCGATGCATTCAGGAGTCAAACAGAAAGCTTGAAACCTAGTCTCATGTCTTATCTGTTTTGTGTAATGTTTTTAGTTTATTCACATAAAACTCTCACATTATATTTCGTGTAAATTGAACTTGGATTTATCGCTCCTTTCAAATTCCTATTCATTCCTTCTTCTTTTCTTCTTCAACTCAACAAAAATTTGTATTAGTGTGTTTCTCTATATTGTTTCTTTTTTTACTAAGTCCTGCTTTTATCTCCATTATTTCTTTGGATCTATCCTTGGTTTTATTCTCTTTTTTTTTAATAACATCATAACTGGGACACAGCTCATAAATTAACATCAATTATTATTTTATAATATAAGCACTCAACTATAAATATTCACTTTAACTGCATTTCATGAATTTTATATACAATATTTGGATTATTATTCAAGTCCAATAAATTGTTTATTTCCATTATAATTTCTTCTTTGACTCATGAGTTATTCAGAAGTATATTTAATTTTTTTAAATAAATGGAAATTCATGAAGTTTTGTGAGTTTAGTTTTTTCTTTTTCTTGTTTTCTTTTGTCACTTATGCTGGTATTAACATTTTTCATGTAACTGGAGAACTGCATTAAATTTTATTCCCATTTTTCTGGCATGGAGCATACAAAAAGACATTTTAGATATTTTTCTTATTTCCTGAGAATCAGAAATGCAATAAATATTGTTGTAATAGGGACCTATCAATATTTCAGTGTGTAGGGCTTTGCAGTGTCTACTCCATTTTACTTTGTAACACAGAAGTCTCATTAGTGATTTATGAAATTTTATAATTCGGTAAGCAAAATGTTTTCTTGCTTAGTTTATATTTTTAAAGAAACTGAGGTTGTATATTGGTGTGTGGAACTATATGTGTGTCTGTACTAAGTTGATTTTTTTAATGTTGTAATATTATAATTTTCCCCTTTATTTCTGCCTTTAAATGCTTAACAAAATTATTTAAGCCTGGGCTTTCCTTTATGGGAAGATTTTTAATAATTAATCAATGGCTTTACCTATTGTTGGTATGCCAAGATTTCTATCTCATCTTGAGTCAGTTTTTATCTTTATGGACTTTGTACATTTCATTTATCTAACTTGTTGACATAGAATTATTCATAATAATCTCTCCCTCAGTCAGAAGCTTGGGTTGTTAATTCTCTAATAAAAGCACTTCAAGCTATAAACCTCCCCACAAGCACTGACTTATCTGCATCCTACCAGTTTTGATCAGTTGCTGTTCTGCTGGGGTACCATCTTTGTGTGTTCCTAGAAATTTGTGAGATAGCATGCTTATTCATTGCATTTGAAAGTGTTCTCAAAATGATTTGAGACTTATTGATATCCTGGCACCAAGTTTATAGTTTACATAACATCTCCCAAATCCAAGCAAACTAAGATGATGGGTATTGTTAGCCTTATTTTTCACTTTCAATATTAAAGAAGTTCATAAGAAGGTCTTGTTTGAAAGGAAATGTGATATTCTAGGTTTGATAAAAGCATGATCTTCAAGGAAGAAAAAAGAATAGAAGAATACAGAACAATAGTGATGAATGCAGACTTAATGTTACATAAGCTGATTCCCCAAGAAATAATAATATTAGTTCATTAGTATATTTCCCTTTTAAATCACTCTCATTATAAACATAGCAAAATTTCTGTATACAGCTTTTGAATTTCAGAGAATAAATCCAAGTTTCAATATTTCCTTTGGTTTTCAGAGAAAGGATAGATTTTTTTTTTTTGGACCATCGTATACATGCCTTGAAGCTTCCAAAAGCAGATTTTATCTCTGCATTCTCCAGAAAGATTCCATAGTGTCTCTGGCTGAAGAGAGAAAGTAATCACTTTCTCTGTCCAAAGCATTCTTCTTAGCAAGGACACATTCCAGTAGAAAAACCTTATCAAAGCCTTGTCTCAGAGGAATACATAAGGGCATCACTCTTTCTCCAGCCTCCCATAGTTCTCCTGTTTCACCTACAGTTGGAGAATTATATAAGAATATATACTTGTGAAAGTCACAGGACAGACACATGTGTATTAGAACACTGAGATTCAATTAGGAGATTGTAGAATGTGCCCCTGCTACCACCCCCACCATATATACCTCATCTCCTTATCACATCACCAGAAGGCATGTAAAACATTCCTCTAAGTAGGAACACTTAGGGAAGGCCAAAGTTATAGAAGACAAAACCAAGGATGTTAGAAAAATATGAGCCTTCTTGTACCTATAGTAACAGCAAACATTTTTAAAAGCACAACTACTAGCCAGAGTAACAGGAATTGTCACAGTAGAGGCCGATGAACCTGACTTCCCATTACTCAATGCAAGTCTGCTATTGACAAAAAATTATGAGGTGTATGAAAAAGTAAACAAAACAAAAAACAAAAAAAAAGCCCAGTTTGGAGAGAAAAATCAAGCATTACAAGCAAACTCAAATATAACACAGATGTTCCAATTATCATACAACTAATTAAAAATAAGTATAATTAGTATGTTAAGGGCCATAATGAAAGAAAGCAGACAACATATGAGAATAGATGGATAACTTAAGCAGAAAGACAGAAATTATAAGAATCAAGATGAACTCATAGTAATAGAGAGTAGAATGGTACTTACTAGAGGCTGTGATATGGGGAAAAGGAAAGGTTTAAAAAAAAAAGAAGAAAAGAAAAACAAGAAGAAAAGAATTACAAGGATTCTAAAAACACTGCAGAAATAAAGAATGCCTTTGATGGGCACATGTAAACTAAGAGTAGTCAAGAAAACAATCATTCACTGTGTTTACAAATAGGTGAATAGAAGTTTCCCAAACTGATTTTTAAAAAGGAGTTAATAAAAAAAAAAAAAAAAAAAAAAGAACAAAAGAAGGGGACCTGAGTGGCTCAGTCATTTACACCTGTGCCTTCGGCTCAGGTCATGATCCTAGGACCCTGGGATGGAGCCCCGTGTTCTGTTGGGGGTCCCTGCTCAGAAGGGGAGCCTGCTTTTTCCTCTCCCTCTGCTCATGCTCTCTCTCTCTCTCTGACAAATAAATAAAATCTTTTAAAAATAGAACAAAAGAATTGAATAACTGAGGAGAGAGTAATAAGAAAAAGAAAAGGAATGAAAAATTTCATGATTATGATTACCTCGTCTCAAGATAAAATACAAGAGACATATAAATATGCACATAACATGGTTTGAAAGAGAAGCACATAGATGCATGATTTTTTTCATTCTTAGGTTAGGGTAGGTTCATATGTGATAATTATTCTGTTTTAAAACATGTATGATAAAAGATAAATGAAAGTATAAAGTTTCCAAAGAATATTGCAATTAGCCTTGGTGCACTGATAGATCATCTCCTATGTGCCCCCCGCCCAAAAAATCCGGAGGAATACATAACATGTAGTAACTATACTGTAGTAACAGTAACTATACCGTATAAGTTCTTTAAAATTTCTAAAAAACCCATAAGCCCTATAATAGGGATTTTTTGGTTTATCTGTTTAATGAATGAATGAGGAAATAAATTCAGAGATAATGTAGTAGCTTGTTCAAAATTAAAGAGCTAGCAAGTGGTGGAGGTTGATTTGGAACTGGGGGCCTAATTCCAAACCTTTTGTTTCTTTGAGTCCAATGCACAGTGACTACTAAAATAATAGTTCATAAGAATTAGGAAAAAGAAGAATATAAGAAGCATCAGATACTCACTTTACCGATACAGCACTTGGTAAATGTCTCCTTAGCTGCTCCCTTTCCTCTTTTAGGAAAAGACCTTTATATAGTAAGACTATATATAGTTATAGATAGTAAGCACTGAGTATATAAGACTGTATACTTAAGACTATATAGTAAGACTATGCATAGTTACATATAGTAAGCACTAAGTAAAGATTTAGTTGGTGTTGAGATACGATTGTTTTTAAAATTTATTTGTTTATTTATAATATTTTATTTATTTATTTCACAGAGAGAGAGGGAACACAAGCAGGAGGAATGAGAAAGGGAGAAGCAGGCTTCCCTCAGAGTAGGGAGAGCCTGATGCTGGGCTAGATCCCAGGACACTGGGATCATGACCTGAGCAAAAAGGAGATGGGTAACGACTGAGCCACCCAGGCATCCCTGACAAACTGGTTTTAAAAGATGAATTCAGGGGTGCCTGGGTGGCTCAGTGGGTTAAAGCCTCTGCCTTCCGCTCAGGTCCTGATTCCAGGGTCCTGGGATACAGCTGCATTGGATTCTCTGCTCAGCGGGGAGCCTGCTTCCCTTCCACTCTCTCTGCCTGCCTCTCTACCTACTTGTGATCTCTGTCTGTCAAATAAATAAATAAAATCTTAAAAAATAATAAAAATAAATAAAAGGGGCGCCTGGGTGGCTCAGTGGGTTAAAGCCTCTTCCTTCGGCTCAGGTCATGATCCCAGGGTCCTGGGATTGAGCCCAGCATTGTATTGGGCTCTCTGCTCAGCAGGGAGCCTGCTTTTTCCTCTCTCTGCCTGCTTCTCTGCCTACTTGTAATCTCCCTCTGTCAAATAAATAAATAAAATCTTAAAAATAAATAAATAAAAATTAAAGACCAATTTAATTATTTGTAGACAAACGGTTTTAGTCATATACTCCAGTATGTACCCACTAAAATATACATCTGTTATTTCTAGATCCTTCAAAAAAGAGTAATCTATTTGAAGAAATCAATGTTCAAAGGTAATTTAGTGTTATTTAAAAATGATGAGGATAATAGTGCTCTTGACATAGAATATGCCCACATTTCCATTTGCAAATATCTGGGGAGAAAAATCTCAAGATATTTAACTAAGTTTTCCTATCAAAACATTTCCAGTAGTCATGCCTGATCAATATATATGTTTCCACTAACATAAACAAATTTACGGACGGCAGCCCCTGAAACTCATGCAGCATTTATTATTATTACTATTATTATTATTATGTATTATTTATTTATTTGTCTCAGAGAGAGAGAGTGCAAGCAGGGGGAGCATCATAGGGAGAAGCAGGCTACCCACTGAGCAAGGAGCCCCATGCAGGACTCAATCCCAGAACCCTGGGATCATGATCTGGGCCAAAGGCAGTGGCTTAACTGACTGAGCCACACAGGCGTCCGAAGCATCTTTTATTAATTCTATTTTTACTTTTCCCTTTAAGTTCAATGGAGTCATAATTACATAGAAACCAAATACAATAATTATATAAAAATAACATAAAATTAATGGGACAAAAATCTAGTAATAACAAAATATTTATCCTAAAATCCACTATAAGTACATCTTATACTTAGTAAAAGTGATAAAACAGAGATGTAGTACTATTAATTTTACCCAATAGATGTCTGATGAAGTCATTGTTATTTTTTCAAATTTTACTTGCATTTTTTCCTAGTTATGAATTTGCAGTGCCATTCAACTACAGAAATAAGCTTATCTCACTATCTCCTGATATTTTCATCCACATTATGATAATACTGTACTTATCTGCCCACTTCATACATCAAATGAAATAAATTGTGGTACAGAAAAATATTACTAGGAGAGCAGATAGTATTTCTGTAATATATAGCTCCCTGTGTTAACTATACAAATTTAGACTAAAATATTATAATGCCATGTTTATCAGTTATAAAAAGTAACTGCATAGTTACAGATGGTATTAATTATAAATTATTCTATAAAGTCATAAGAGAATTTCTCAAGGATATCATCCTTCTAATGTTGGAAAATTCCTTTTAAAAGTCATTTTTTGGGTACCAGTCATTAAGTGTCTGCCTTCTGCTTAGGTCATGATCCCAGGGTCCTGGGACTGAGCCTTGCATTGGGCTCCCTGCTGAGCAGGAAGCCTGCTTCTCCCTCTCTCTCTGCCTGCTTGTGTTCCCTCTCTCCCTGTCTTTCTCTGTGTCAAATAAATAAGTAAAATCTTTAAAAAAAGCATTAAAAAAGTCATTTTTATGTTATTTATTTTATTATTCCTAAATCCAATATAGCTAAAACCTTTTGATTTGCTCCATAACAGCTCTAAATTTCCCAATTTCAAATTTCTGCAACTATGATTCTGGTCTAAGTTAAAATCATATCTTATCTTTATTCATTCACAAATATTTATTAAGTCTTCTCAATGTTTCAGGCAATCGATTATATATTGAAAATATATGAACAAGACATATTTTCCGTGCAGAAATCTGATCTATAAATAATCAAGTAATTTCCAATGGAGTTATAGTTTAACAATTCTAAAAAAAATAATGCATGCTTACTAGATTAGATCAAGGAGTGAATGGATGATGAATGGTGGAAATATAAAGGTCTGTCATTGCTGGAATGTAAACTTACACATAGGTGAAGAGAGAAAGAATGATTTAACTGATGATGGACTATATTTGGAGATGGTATGAACTCATCTTTAGCTTAAAATAAATATATAATATGCAATTCTATCTATCTACCTACAATATAAATATTTGTAGATATCCGTATGCACACTAGTTAGAATACACAGATATATTTCCTTTCTCTGTAAGTTTAGAGGGCCTGGAAACAATGACACTTCAATCGCAGTGAAATTCCTAATGCCTAGATCTTGATAAACAACACTAATCTCTATTAATAGAGACCAGATCCCCTGAAGAAATGGCTGATTATAGGACTGGAGCAGGAAATATATGAGTCTAGAGTATGATATAGTGTCACAAAGTAAGAAGCTGCTCAAGAAAAACACAAAGATAAGGGTATGCCAAAGGGGCAAGGGAGTCAATTGAAAGAGCTCGCAATAGTCAAAGCTAGAATAATTTGGACAAAAGATAAATATTAGTTTATAATCCAAACTATAAAATAAATATCTTTAATTCTACCTTGATAAAAGCAAATGATGAAAAGAAACAAACTGGGGGGGGGGGGGAAAGAGTCAAGATGGCGGAGAAGTAGCAGGCTGAGACTACATCAGGCAGGAGGAGATCAGCTAGATAGCTTATCAAACCATTGCAAACACCTACAAATCCAACGGGAGATCAAAGAGAGGAAGAACAGCAATTCTGGAAACAGAAAATCGACCACTTTCTGAAAGGTAGGACTGGCGGAGAAGTGAATCGAAAGTGACGGGAGGATAGATCACGGGGGAGGGGCGTGCACCCGGCAAGCGGCGGAACAACGGAGCACTAAATTGGGACTTTTAAAAGTCTGCTCCACTGAGGGACATCGCTCCAGAGGCTAAACCGGGGTGAAGCCCATGCGGGGTCAGCATGGCCCCAGGTCCCGCAGGGTCACAGAAGGATCGGGGTGTCTGAGTGTCCAAGAGCTTGCAGGTATCGGAGCAGGGAAGCCGGCTACAGAGACAGAGCTGAGCAGTGAGCTCTCAGCTCAGGGTTACCTTGAACCGGTCGCAGGCTGGGTGAGCTCGGAGCTTGGCCAGAGGCGAGGGAGACAGGAGTGTCTGAGGCTTTTCTCTGAGGGCGCACCGAGGAGTGGGGCCCGGAACTCTCGGCTCCTCCGGGCTAGAGATTGGGAGGTTGCCATTTTCATTCCCGTCCTCCAGAACTCTACGGAAAGCGTTCAGGGAACAAAAGCTCCCAAAAGCGGGGGCGCCACATCAGGCTCTCTGCTTGGCAGGGAGCCTGCATCCTCCCCACCCCCTGCCTGCCTCTCTGCCTACTTGTGATCTCTGTCTGTCAAATAAATAAATAAAATCTTTAAAAAAAAAAAAAAAAAGCTCCCGAAAGCGAAACCGAGAGCATTACTTAGCCCGGCCCCTGGCAAGGGCGGTGCAGCTCAGCCTCGGACAAAGACACTTGAGAATCACTACAATAGGCCCCTCCCCCAGAAGATCAACAAGAAATCCAGCCAAGACCAAGTTCACTTACCAAGGAGAACAGCGGAACTCCAGAGGAGGAGAAAGCAAACCGCAGAATGCATGGCTTTCTCCCCATGATTCTTTAGTCTTGCAGTTAATTTAATTTTCTCTTTAATTTTATGTTTTTTTTTTCTCTTTTTCTGCTAATTTTTTTTAACTTTTACCCTTTTCTTTTTTTAACATTTTAAAACTAGTTTATTTTAACAATACCTTTCCAAAAAATAATAATCTTTTTTGAACCTTCATTATTATAGTCACATTTTATCCTTCATAGTATTTAACTCTATTTTTTATATTCACATAAGGGTTTTTTATTTTAAAAAAATTTGGAGTGGGTGACCCTGTTCTAGTCACCAGTCTAATATATATATATTTTTTTTTTTCTTTTTTATGTTCTTTCTTTATTTGTTTTCTTTTTTTTTTTTTAATTTTTTTTTCTGAACTTCTTTTTATGCCCTTTGTCCTCTCCCCATGAATTGGGGTCTCTTCTGATTTGGTTAAAGGGCATTTTCCTGGGGTCTTTGCCCCCTTTTAGTATTTCATTTTCTCCTTCATATACTCTTATCTGGAAAAAAATGACAACGTGGAATAACGCACCACAATAAAAAAGAACAAGAGGCAGTACCGAAGGTTAGGGACCTAATCAATATAGACATTGGTAATATGTCAGATCTAGAGTTCAAAATGATGATTCTCAAGGTTCTAGCCGGGCTTGAAAAAGGCATGGAAGATATTAGAGAAACCCTCTCTGGAGATATAAAAGCCCTTTCTGGAGAAATAAAAGAACTAAAATCTAACCAAGTTGAAATTTTAAAAAGCTATTAATGAGGTGCAATAAAAAATGGAGGCTCTTACTGCTAGGATAAATGAGGCAGAAGAAAGAATTAGTGATATAGAAGACCAAATGACAGAGAATAAAGAAGCTGAGCAAAAGAGGGACAAACAGCTACTGGA
>PISX010029919.1:0-19400 GCA_004024625.1 Mellivora capensis | reverse complement strand
CAAAGAGCTGGAGCAAATAATCCTAAAATTTGTATGGAATCAGAAGAGACCCCGAATCGCTAAGGAAATGTTGAAAAACAAAAATAAAACTGGTGGCATCTCATTACCTGATTTCAAGCTTTACTACAAAGCTGTGGTCACCAAGACAGCATGGTACTGGCATCAAAACAGACACATAGACCAATGGAACAGAGTAGAGGGCCCAGATATGGACCCTCAACTCTATGGTCAAATAATTTTCGACAAAGCAGGAAAAAATATACAGTGGAAAAAAGACAGTCTCTTCAATAAATGGTGCTGGGAAAATTGGACAGCTATATGTAGAAGAATGAAACTGGACCATTCTCTTACACCGTATACAAATATAAACTCGAAATGGATAAAAGACCTCAATGTGAGACAGGAATCCATCAGAATCCTAGAAGAGAACATAGGCAGTAACCTCTTTGATATCAGCCACAGCAATTTCTTTCAAGATATGTCACCAAAGGCAAAGGAAACAAAAGCAAAAATGAACTTTTGGGACTTCATCAAGATCAAAAGCTTCTGCACAGCAAAGGAGACAATCAACAAAACAAAGAGGGAACCCACGGAATGGGAGAAGATATTTGCAAATGACAGTACAGACAAAAGGTTGATATCCAGGATCTATAAAGAACTTCTCAAACTCAGCACATGCAAAACAGATAATCACATCAAAAAATGGGCTTTCACATGATTTTTATGTTTTACTGCATCATCTAGAAATCTGTATATCAGGAAAGACTCTTTAACACCCAGTTAATTATCTTTAGCACATCATCTGACCAGTCCTTCATCTATATTAATAACTTCTTTTCAATAATAATGAAAAAATAAGATATCAATATGTAAAAAAAAAAAAAAGGTAAAAAGATTCTTAACGCATACTTCATACCTAATACAAAATTTAATTCAAAATGGATCAGACCTTAATGTAAAACTTCAGACAATGGTGATGGGCATTAAAAAGGGGACTTGACATAATGAACACTCAGTGTTATAGGCAAATGATGTATCACTAAAGTCTACCTCTGAAGCTAATAATATACTATGTGCTAATTAATTCATTTTAAATAAATGTTTTTGAAAATAATACATCTAGAAGAAAATATGAGGAAATACTTATGATTTTTGGCTAGGAAAAAATAAAATTCATTAATTGGACATCATAAGAATTAAGAACTTAGACTCTTCAAAGGTCAGTGCTGAGAGAATGAAAAACAAATGACAGATGGGGAGAAAATATTTGCAAACACATCTGATAAATGACACACAGAGATAAAAATCTCTCAAAGTTCAATATTAAGAAGGCAACCCAGTGAAAACTTGGCAAAATATTTAAGTAAAAACTTAACTGAAGAAGATTTACACATAACAAATAAGCTCATGGAAAGAAGCTCACTGCCATTATCATCACGGAAATACAAATTAAAAGCACACCAGTATATCTCTACATACCTATTAATATGGCTAATTTTGAAAAATGATAATATCAAGTGTTAATAAAGAAACAAAACAGCTAAAATCGTATATTGTATATAAGAATACATAACAGCATAGCTACTCTAGAAAAACAGTTTGGCTATTTCTTATAGCTACCTATACACTTATCCTATGACCTAATAGTCCTACAAGTAGACATTAATCTATGTGAAATGAAAAACCATTCAGATAAAAACCATAGAGAAATGCTATAGTGACTTTAATAGTAATTGCCTCAAACTAGAAAAAAACTTGTAAAATGTCTCTCAGCTGGAGAACAGGTAAATGTGGAATGGGCAAAATGGGTAAAGGAGAGTGGGAGATACAGACTTTCAGTCTGGAGTCTGTAAGTCATAAGAATAAAAGGCCAGAATTTGGAATATAGCCAATGATCTTATAGTAACAGTGCTTGGTGACAAATGGGAGCTACACTTCTGAGCACAGCATAACATACAGAGAAGTTGAATCACTATGTTGTACACCTGAAACTAATATAACATTGTGTGTCAACTATACTCATATCAAAAACAATGTTTTAAATATGGTATATTCACACTGGAATATTACTCAACAATAAAATGGAATGGATTTTCAATATATGCAATAATATGGATAAATTTCAAGTGTATTATGCTAATTGAGTAAAACCAGACTCAAACGGCTACATCACATGATCCCATTTATATGACATTCTGGCAAATGGAAAACTACAGGGACAGAAAAATAGATCAGTGGTTGCCAGTGGCAGGAACTGAAGAGCAGGGATTGACTAACAAGTGGTTCATAGAGGAATTTTGGGAGCTAATAGAATTGTTCCATATCTGGATTGTGTTTATGGCTCCAAGATTATGTATCTTCATCAAAACTCACAGAACTATACACTAAAAAGGTAAATTTTACTGTATATAAACTATTTCTAATAAATGAAAACGAAAACCCACTTCTGATCCAATGACCTTATCATTCTGTCATTACTCATACAACCATTAGGTTCTATTGTACACTTGATTCCATGTCATTCATAAATAAATCCCTTGTAAATAAATGATCTGGACTCATTTACTCTCTCCTATTTTTTAACTTTTAATTTCAGAATCATTGTAGATTCACATGTAATTTTAAGATATCTCCATGAACAGATCTCAGATACCCTCCACACAGCTTCCTCTCAATAGTCACATCTCACGAAACTATATAGTACAATATTACAACGAGGACATTGACATTGATAGATGCAGAACATATCCATCCATGAAGATCCCCTTATTGCACTTTTATAACTACATCTACTTCCCTCTCACCTGTACTGCCTCAGCCCCTGGCAACCACTCATCTGTTCTCTCATTCTATAATCATGTTATTTCAAGAATGTTATAAAGATGGAACCATACAGTTTGTGATT
Organism: Mellivora capensis; assembly: GCA_004024625.1. NCBI lineage: Eukaryota > Metazoa > Chordata > Mammalia > Carnivora > Mustelidae > Mellivora > Mellivora capensis. The sequence continues at coordinate 16,495 of PISX010029919.1, read as the reverse complement.
TGGGGATTTTTTTTTTCACTGAGCGTAATACCCTGGAGATTACCCAAGGTGTTGTATCTACTGATAATTCATTTCTTTTTATTGCTAAGGAATATTCTGTGATTTATATGTATCACAGTTTGTTTCACAATTAACACTTTTTACTTCCAGGTAGACATAAAAGTCTAGGTTTCCCACTCAGAGTGGGTTCCAGGGTGAATGGTGACGATTATTGCTGGGTAGGGGGTAGGAGAACTAATTCTCCAATAGCTCTCTGTTGATACCTTCCTGACTCTGAGAGCTATGTTTATTTCATAACTGCTTCCCAGTAGCCATCACTGACATTGGATGGGGAGGGCTTGTTACCACCTGCAGTGATGAAAGTTCTAGCTCTCTACTTAGTTTCCTCTGATGCTACCCTAGTAAGGAGTAGGTTTTGCTAGAAGTTTAATCTCTTGGCCTTTGCTGGAGCCACAGTTTTTTGTGTGTTTTTTTCCTGGAGGAGGGCGATTACTATTTAAAAGTTTGTTGTCATTGTTCATTCTTTGGCTAAGGGGAGCAGACTTTTGAGCACCCGTTGGCATTTCTAGTTTTCTTGATTCTACAGTTTCAAGTCTGAAATGCATGAAGCACAAAGAAAACCCAGAGAGCTATCCATTATGTCATTCTTTGAATCCATATATTTCTAGCTGGTCTGTTTTCTTCTTTCTCCTATTCAGAATCTTCTTGTATTGGCTTTATGTAACATCCAGGGTTTTCAGTTGCTTTTAGTGGGAAAAATAGGGGAAAGATGGATACTCTTCTTTTCCCAGATTCAGAAGTGTTTTCCTACTTTATTCTTTTGGGAGAAGCTCTGAATACAGTTAAAACTAAATGTGTTTCTAATCTGTGTCTATATGGAGTAACCTGATTCTTCTGGAGAAAAAAAAAAGATACAATTACTAACTGATAATTTAATTTCGTTAATGAAGGATTGGTCTTTGCCTTTCATTCTACATTTCTTCTAAGTTCTATTTTTCTCTTCATTAGATGACAATTTCCCAACTTCTCTTTGTGAATCTCTAGCAAACTTTTCTCCCTATACTCTGCTCTCAACTGGTAGCTTTACTCATTAATACTGCATTTTATCCATACTAAGGAAAAGTACAAATAACTAAAAATATCCACAAAGGAGGACATGTCTTAGAGTTAGTGGTGCCTAGCAACCACCTTCAGCAAGGTCACGGTCATTATGTACTTGCATTGGTTATATTGGACAGTTTCAGCCACTCAAACTGCTATCATTTCTCTGTCCTAAATCTAAAAGCTATTAATAAGCTCAAAATAATATTATAAGCGGTAAAAAGTGTGGAGTGTTTAATTGCCAACACTTTTTTCTTTCTTGGCAGTATGTAAAATAAAGTGACATCCTACAATTTACCACGTCTTATGTTTGATGAAACATAATGTATTATGAAATTATAAACAAGCTGAGATGTCACCTTATTTGTGCAAATACATATTTCTACATAGATAGATGGATAGACAGACAGATAGATGGATGCTTCAAACACATGAGGTGGCTGGGTCAGGGAGAAGAGCTTTACTTATATTCACAGAAAGCAGCCAGATTAACATTACAACATAGGTCCTCTATGCCCAGCAACTCTGCAGATTGGCACAACGTGAGCCAGATGGAGAAATTACCTACACAGTTCGCAGATTTCATTTGGTAGGTGAAGGAATTAGAAAAAAAGGACATTTTTTGGCATTTATAAATAGAAAAAAAAATCCCTGCCCCATTTCCTGGGAGAGTCTGCTGAAGATGTAATGGAAAGAATCTGTACTCTAGTTCTTTTGTATATAAATAAATCTCTTTAGGGGCCAAATAAGTCCAGTGTGTCCAGGATTCACAACCTAGAGATGTTACCAAGGGCCTGGGATTCATCTCTTTTGAAGCATAAACACCTAGGAGGATAACACTAAAGTCTTCTGGCAATCTCTGGGATATTCAGTCACTTTGGTAGTTAACATAAATGCTTATATCATGATGTAACCATTTGGCTCTTGGGGAAATGCTAGAAGATTTATTAGCTTTTTGTGAGAGCAATTAACTTCATCAGGGAAACAAATGACTACGGATCTAATCTAAATGTTTCTAGAGGAAGTGAAAGCAAACATTCTGTATTTATATTATATACCTCTCTCTGTTTCATGGACCTAAGGCGTTGTTATGGAAACCCTGAAAAATAGAGGGAAGATTTATTCTCCTGCAGTTACATAATGCTGAAATGAGACTCCTTCTGTCTCAGTTTCATCTGCAGTTCCAAGATAAAACATTCCAATTTGTTCTAGTGCCAACTTTATTTGTTATACTCGGAACTGTATTTCCTAGAATTTCCTTAACCTGTGTATTTCTACCTTAGATTTGGATAAGAGGAGGAAATCTCATGAAATTAGGGAGGTTAAAGGGAAACAGTAACCATTACTCTTGGAAGGACCTAAAAGTGAGAGGAGTGACAAAGAGATGAAGTGCTCAGCTTTTACTCATTCTCCTCTGCTCCACATCAAACTCTCCTTCCCAACTGCTGATCCTGGGGACACACAGAGGCAGTAGCCACACTGAGACCCCAGCTTCACACAGTTACATTAAAACTTGAAATTTTGCTGGTTATTTGCATTGCCAAGTGTTAGTAAATGATCAAGCATTAGTAAATGATTCTCTTGTTTATATAAACTTTCTTCAGTTATGAGTGAAGTGCCCTCTAAAGGATCTAGAAGATAGAACTAAGCTAAATTTCTGAATAATAAGATAACAAGAATTTGAGAACTTTCCTTAGGCTGAGGATGAAAAGGGATTTGTTTGCTTTTTGGAAGCAGGTGGCTAGGATTGATGGAAGAGAAAGGGGACCAAATGCAGAGTAAGAGCAGTTTCCACCGGTTGGGTTGTTGCTATAGGAAAGGACTTTCCTCCAAGGGAAACACCACTTCATGGTAGACATGGCTGACATTTTAAAATAAAATGTATTCAGTGTAAGGGGTTCCTGGGTGGTTGAGCTTCTGACTCTTGATTTCAGCACAGGTCATGATCTCAGGGTTGTAAGATAAAGCCCTACGTCCTTTATCTTGGCTCAGAGGCTGCTTGAGATTCTCTCTCTCCCTCTGCCCCACCTCTGCTCACAGGTGTGGCACACTCTCTCTCTAAAATAAATAAATATTTTTAAAAATGTATTCAATTAAAAATTACTCTTAAATTTTATAAGGAAAAAATGGAAGTAAAACTAAAGGAATTAGTATACTTTACTGAGATTTTCTAATCTGGTTGGTGAGAAGAATCACTCTTCCAGACCTTATGTAAACCCCAAGAACCTCTTATCTATCCTTTTGGGAGGAGAAGGAGAGAGTTCCTCTTTAGTATTCCATCTTGAGAGCTCTAGTCACCTTAGTCTCCATGATGACTATCCTTTCTACCTGATGTCCACTATATTTCAAACCATTATTTCAATATATTTTGTCCATTAGTTGCTTGTTTTAGGTAGGAGAGTAAATCCTCCCCATTATTCTATCTTGGCTAGAAGCAGGGTCTCCAACCTGATATTTATGCATGTAAAAGATTTTTTTTTTTTAAATCGTGTTGTTGCAGTGGATGGTTTGGCATTTTTTTTAACTGCTTCACTAATTCTCTACCTTTTAAAAGACTAATTGAAAAGAAATGAAAAAAAATAAAAGACTAATTGAAGCATTAAATATTAAATGCTGAAGGGCCTCCTGTAGAGCACTCCTTAAACAGTGTCCATTCCTTTGGTGTCCACAATATCACCTTTCTTGTAGGTTTGCATATGTGTGGCCAAAGGAACAACTCCATGTTTTCCAAAAGGCCTAGAAAACATACGGCAGGTGCCTCTCCTCTTTCCCTTTGTGTTGGTCATTCTAGCAAATTACTGGAAGACAGTGGGTTAGCCAAAAGGCCTTCCATTTTGTTATTACTAGTATACTCTAAAATGTTTTCTTCATATAATCATTAAATTACAAATATAAAAAGCTCATTCCAAGCAAGAAAGCGTATCATAACAATCACATACATGGATCTTAGCTCTGTTGAACTCTTATTCCATCTACTTTCTGATAAATTGTATGTAAATATTGTATCAATGTCTGTTGAACCCATATGATGCATCTGTTAAAATTGATTTCCATGAGATACATAGGGTGAGGTTTATCTTTCCCTTATTTTACCTTTTAGGAAATACCAATAGAACCATTCATTTAAAAAAATTTCAACATTTTATTACTTTAATAGGGGTTATTGGAATAAGCCTTCATGCTACTATTCCTAGAGAATAGACATGTGTACTGTGAATATATGACACCAGTACAGAAACACACAAATGGCACACATAAAGTTAGCAATCTCAGAATGAAAATACTAATTTTAAAAGATATTTGCATCCCTGTGTTTGCTGCAACATTATTTATAATTGTCAAGATACAGACACAACCTAAGTGTCCATTAATAAAGATATGGATAAGGAATTATATATGCAATGGGATATGAGGTAGCCATGAAGAAGGATGAGATTGTGCCATTTGAGACAATATGGATGGAACTAGAAGCTATTATGCTAAGTGAAATGAGTGCACTTGAGAAAGACAAATATCATATGATTTCAGTCATATGGAATCTAAAAAATAAATGAGAAAATAAAAACCAGTATCAGACCCATAAATGCAGAGAACAAACGAATGGTTGTCAGAGGTGAGGGGTCTAGGGATGTTGGCAAAATGGGTGAATTGGAATAGGAGATACAGGCTTTCAGTTATTCAGTAAATAAGGCATTGGAATAAAAGGCACAGCATAAGGGAATAGTCAACGATATTGTTAATAGTGTTGTATGGTGACAGATGGTACCTACGCTTGTGGTGAGCCCAGTATAACATATAGAGAAATTGAATCACTATATTGTACACCTGAAACTAATGCAACATGTGTGTCAACTATACTCAAATATTTTTAAATTATTCATTTTAATATTTTAATTTTTTAAAGGACATGAAATATGAAAAATGAACAACAAAATTAAGACTTGCAAAATACACAATATTTGAAATTTTTTAAGTTAGCAAGTTTAGCACAGACCCACTGTCAGAATTTGTGCCTTCAAAATTACTGAAATATTTTGATCCCTAAAAATAAGTTTAGGTCATTTGTACTTAGATTCTAACTTCATATTTTATGTAGAAATTTGATAACGAACTTAATACATGACAATTCTGCTCAGATAATGTATTTTCAAAATTCTACATTCTGTGCTTCAAAAAGTAAATTTTGGGGGTGCCTGGGTGATTCAGTTGGTTTAGCAATGGACTCTTGATTTTGATTTAGGTCATGATCTTGTGGTTGTGGGATTAAGCCCTGTGTCGGGCTCTGTGCTCAGTGCAGAGTGATCTTCAGATTCTCTCTCTCTCAAGTAAATAAAATCTTAAAAAAAAAAAGTAAATTTTCATTCCAAATATAACTGTAAGAAGTATAAGGAAAACATTACAGAATAAAAGCATGTAGGATTTGGTCTCCATAATATACAAATGAAGAGACTGCTTGCTACTGGCTAAGATGAATCCTTAACTCAAGAACTGAGTTGATAACTTAAGAATTGTGAAGAGGGGTGCCTTGGGAGGACCTCAGTCGCTTGAGTATCTGACTCTTGATTTCTGTTCAGATCATGATCTCAGGGTTGTGAGATTGAGTTCCTCACTGGAGGTGGAGTCTGCCTGAGATTCACCTTTCTCTATGCCCCCCAACTCCTACCCCACTGGCATATCCTCTCTCTCTTGTTCTCAAAAAAAAAAAAAAATTGTGAAGAAAACTGTACAAACTCTGGGTTCAGACACACTTGGATTCAAATTTTGGTTCTTTTGCTAAATTTCTGTGTGATGGTGTGTACGTTATTTAATCTTCCTAACTCAGTCTTTTCATTTATAAAATAGGGATAATAATACACAAATTTCAGAGTTGCTGAATGTTTAAATGAAATAATGACTGTAAAGCAGCTAATACATGGCTCAGTAGAATTTTAGTTATTACCAATAAATTCCTGTCTCTGATGGTAATAATAATAATATCATTTTTTCCAATATGCAGATCATCTTCAAACTAAGATAGTATAGGAAGGTTTGCTTGGTTTTGTTTTCCTTTGCATACCATTATTAGTGGATTGAATTTTGGTAAGGAAGTTTCCTATTAATATTCCTATTAATATAATTTCTTGAAATTGTTTAATACATAAAATGTGTTATCCAAACACAGAAGCAATTATATTGTAATTGAACATAACAGAGAGTGGAGATTTGAAAGTGATGTAGACTTCAGAAATTTCCTGTGTTAGAAAACTGCCAGCAGGAAGATGGTTTATTTTAGGGCTGCTATCATTTTAAATCATCTAGGTAGAACTCAGAAGTCTGAAAAGTATCTTTCCATGCATTTTCTACTCTCAGAGCTTTATATTGAAAGAAATAGTTCTATTTTCTTGTCGGTGATAGTATCCAGTTGCTAAATTATAATTACTTGAAAACAGTCTTCAAGAGCTATTTTTCACTTCATAGGAAAAAGAAATATCTATGCTATGTCCCCTTACTTACACATTAAATAATAAAGTTCCATTAAGAAAAATAAAAAATGCTTGGTCACAAAAATCAGTCTTTGTTCTGCACATTATTTTAACAGATTTATTGAGATAATTCACATACCATGCAGTTCACTGATTTCTGCTTATTACTTCTTGAACAAGATACACCTAAGTCCATGCAATCTCAGCTTCCAAACATAAAAGCTATATAAATATATATTGAATACTAAATCCATTAAAAAAAATTCTAGAGTAGAACAGAGTTGCACAGGAGGAGACAGATATTTACAACTCTTTTTTTCCCCTCAAGGCATTAACATTTAGAGGACATAGATATATGTACACAGGTATTTAAAATACTGAAACATAATGTTATATGTAACAAGAGTGATCATAAGAGAGTCAATGATTAATAATCAATACATAAATCAATACATAAAACTGAGGAATTTGAGGGAAGAATACATATTTCACACTAGGTTAGTCATTATTCCTACATGAGCTAAGACTTATTTGGAGGATTTAAAGAAGATAAAGGGGAGGGGAATTGTTCCTGGGTAAAGAGGAAAGAAGGCATAAAATCATGAACAGAAACAAAGCAGTGGGAAATAGTAAGATGCCCTCAAGGAACAATGGGAGGAAAAAAAAACCAGTTGGAGTGAATTGTTCCTCACAACATATTCTCCAACTAGGATAACCCTGAGTAAGGTTGTTAACACTTCCACAAAGCCACAGGTATGGGCTCATTCTCTTTAACCATTTGAGTCATTTTGTGGACAAACCTGAGTATGGAGACTTGAAGGAGACATGGCTGATTGGATCCATCCGGTTCAGCACGTGGAGGAATGCGAATGCCAGATAAACCAATGGTCTTCACTCAGTAGAAGTGAGAGGCCTTTGAAAAAAGCTAAACAGCTGGGAAAACACAAAAAATAAAGTATTTTATGAAGTTACCAAGGCAACTTAATATACAGAATGGATGAATAAGGAGAGATGCAAACACCTGTGATTTATTGAGAGTTGCTCTGTTGAGAGCTGGTCCTGTGATTGGATTCTGAAAAAAATGTTTCGGGCCTTCTCTTACTAATTTAAAAATCTAAGAACTGTTTGTAGTCAAGGAGAAATACTACAAGGGCAGTTGCCTTGCCTTTAGGGAAACACAGTGACACTAAATTAGTGATAGTGCTATGTTGTTTCTAAACTGGACTAAGAGAAAATCGTAGCCACTGATAATTTCTGTTGAGTTCTTCATCAGGAAAAAAAGTGCCTTCCAAAAGTCATTCAAGAAATACATCTCAGTTTATATGAGAAATTAGACTCAATCATAAACTACCCTAAGTCACAAATATTCATCTGATCATCTTTTTTTTTTTAATTTTCATTAACATATAATGTATTATTTGCTTCAGGGGCACAGTTCTGTAAATCATCAGTCTTACACAATTCATGGCACTCACCATACCACATACCCTCTCCAATGTCCATAACCCTATCCCTCCCCTCCCCACCCAGCAACCCTCAATTTATTTCCTGAGATTAAGTGTCTCTTATGGTTTGTCTCCCTCCCAATCCCATCTTGATTCATTTTTTCCCTCCCTGCCCTCCACAACCACCCACCCTGCCTCTCAAATTCCTCAGATCAGGGATATCATATGATAATTGTCTTTCTCTGATTGACTTATTTCACATAGCATAATACCCTCTAGTTCCATCAACGTTGTTGCAAATGGCAAGATTTCATTTCTTTTGGTGGCTGTATAGTATTCCATTGTGTGTGTGTGTGTGTGTGTGTGTGTGTGTGTACATACACACCACATCTTCTTCATCCATTCATCTGTCGATGGACATCTAGGTTCTTTCCATAGTTTGGCTATTATGGACGTTGCTGCCTAAACATTTGGATGCATGTGTCCCTTAGGATCACTACATTTGTATCTTTGGGGTAAATGCCCAGTAGTGCAATTGCTGGGCCATAGGTAGCTCTATTTTCAACTTTTTGAGGAACCTCCATGCTGTTTTCCAGAGTGGTTGCACCAGCTTGCATTCCCACCAACAGTGTAGGAGGGTTCCCCTTTCTCCACATCCTCACCAATGTCTGTCATTTCCTAACTTGTTAATTTTAGCCTTTCTGACTGGTGTGAGGTGATATCTCATTGTGGTTTTGATTTGTATTTCTCTGACGCCGAGTGATGTTGAGCACTTTTTCATGTGTCTGTTCGCCATCTGGATGTCTTCTTTGCAGAAATGTCTGTTCATGTCTTCTGCCCATTTCTTGATTGGATTATTTGTTCTTTGGGTGTTGAGTTTGATAAGTTCTTTATAGATTTGGGATTCTAGCCCTTTACCTGATATGTCATTTGTAAATATCTTCTCCCATTCTGTCAGTTGTCTTTTGGTTTTGTTGATGTTTCCTTTGCTGTGCAAAAGCTTTTGATCTTGATGAAGTCCCAATAGTTCATTTTTGCCCTTGCTTCCCTTGCCTTTGATGATGTTTCTAGGAATCAGTTGCTGTGGCTGAGGTCAAAGAGGTTTCTGCCTGTGTTCTCCTCAAGGATTTTGATGGACTCCTGTCTCACATTGAGGTCTTTCATCCATTTTGAGTCTATTTTTTGTGTGTGTTATAAGGAAATGGTCTAGTTTCATTCTTCTGTATGTGGCTGTCCAATTTTCCCAGCACGATTTGTTGAAGAGACTGTCTTTTTTCCATTGGATAGTCTCTCTGACTTTGTTGAAGATTGGTTGATCATAGAGTTGAGGGTCCATTTCTGGTCTCTCTATTCTGTTCCATTGATCTCTGTGTCTGTTTTTGTGCCAGTACCATACTGTCTTGATGATGACAGCATTGTAAGAGAGCTTGAAGTCTGGAATTGTGATGCCACCAACTTTGGTTTTCTTTTTCTTTCCTTTTTCTTTTTTAAAAAGATTTTATTTATTTATTTGACAGAGAGAACACAAGTAGGGAGCACGGCAGGCAGTGGGAGAGGGAGAAGCAGGCTCTCCACTGAGCAGGGAGCCCGACATGGGACTTGATCCCAGGATCCTGGGATCATGCCCTGAGCCAAAGGCAGCCACTTAACTGACTGAGCCACCCAGGTGTTCCGGTTTTCTTTTTCAACATTCCTCTGGCTATTTGGGGTGATCATCTATCTTTTAAGGAAAATATCAATGTCCTGAAATCATCCCCCCCAAATTAGGGATTATCTCAAAACGTAGTAATGTTTTTGAGGATTAGTATTCTTGGTAGAATATTTTTAAGGAGCAGTTTGGTTGTGGTTTCTTAGCATAATGAAGACGTCTTGGAATGGTAAATACCATGAGCAAGTAAATGGCAAAGTCACATTTCTGGATCTCTGCTGCAGCCACATAAGCTTTCAGCCAAATTTAATTCTCTCCATTTCTGTAGATAGTAAAAGATTCACAGGAAGTAAAGAAGCTACCATGAGAATAAAAGGTCTGAGGGTACCTCTCCAGGCCTAAGTTCCCCTTGACAATAAGTCTATTATTTGGGGCTTTTATTAATCTTCTTTGGAGCATGGAATCTTGATTCATAATAAGTAGGACCTCAATTTCTTGAAGCTGCTGGGACAACATATATTCTGGCTATTTCTTCTTTACAAATGCTTTCTACATGATGTATGGTGAAATCCCTGGTCGAAAATGTGAAATGTTTTTATACATTTCTGAAAAGAGGTAAACTACCTAGTTTGAATGCTCCTGTGTTCATTTTCCACTCAAGTCAACCAGGATTCAAACTTCATAACCCCAAGGTGTATATAGCTTGGAGTGGAATAAAGTGGGCAGGGGATGCCTAGGACCAGTTATGTTTGCATTAGGAATGAACCATAAATAGTTTCTCCTCTTTATTCTTCACTTGTACTTCTCCTCATACTGCATTTCCAGAAGATATGGGTATTGTTAAGTCCTAGAAATCAGTTCTTGTTTAAAAATGGGTCCAAACATAAAACCAGAAATGTGCTATTATTGTCAAAGGGATATTCAAGTTAAAGGTTTTATATGCAAAGTATATATATTGATAGGGCATTGTTAGGTGCTCCAGGAAACTGGGAAATTTGTTATCTCTCTTTAGTCCAAATATTTAAGGATCAACATATATAAGAAAGATATATAAGAAAGAATTACAAACAACTGTAGTACAATGGCAGTTTTCGGTCAGATTTTAAAAGTGTATGAAGTCCTGACAAGTGATATGATTTATATTTAATATTTTTAAGGGATATATAATTGATATATCTGAAAAACTTCTACTTAATTTTCAACATAACATATATACTTTGACAAGAAAATTTAGGTGTTCAGAAAGAAAACAGAGAGCCTCCAAATTTCTGTAGGATTCACAAGAGCACATGTATTTGAGTAATGCTAACTCATAACATGAAGGAAATTTAGTTAAGATTCAGATTTAAGGTATTTCCATTTGAAAGGTCTTTTCAAATGAATAACATAGAAGTGATACATAATTGAAATTATAAAATATAAAACATATGTTAAATGCTATAAAATGTGAATACTTATATGCTTGTAGAAAAAAAATTGAGAAAATACAAAGAAATAATATAAATTTTACTACATAAACATATAAATATTTTTAACCTAAAACACTGTAAAATTTAAGTGGCAAATTGCTAGATGGAAATGGCATATGAAATATATGTAACAAAAAGTAAAATGTCTAACAAAGTTTTTATGAACCATTGACAACAACCAAAATATGATTTCAATATGAAAAAAGACAAGCAATTCACTTAAAAAATACAAATTCCAAAAATCTGGAACTAAAATTCAACTTTATTACTGTTTTTTGATGTACATTTAAATAAGTTAAACATTTTTTAAAAATAGTAAAGTGGCAAAATTTAAAAGGGGGGTAGTGTCTAGTATTGGCAAGACAGAAGGAACATTTTTTTAAAAGATTTATTTATTTTAGAGAGAGTGAGCAGGAGGGAGGGGCAGAGGGAGAGAGAATCAAGCAGACTCCCCACTGAGCATAGGACTCCATGTAGGGCTCAATCTCAGAATCCTGAGATAATAACCTGAGCCAAAATCAAGAGTCAGTCACTTAACCAATTGAGCCGCTCAGGCACCCCATCAGAAGGAACAATTTCAAGCACCACTGGGATAAATGCAAATTAAGATCAGTATTTTAACAAGCAATAAGTAATATCTGTCAGGAGCAGAAAAATGATCATGAATTTTTATCTAGTCCCATCCTAAGATTATTCTAGAAAATTCTAACAAGTGATAAAATATCAAAATGTTACTTTAATATGAGAAAACTTGGAAATTTTTAAATTTTCCAATACCAGGTGAAAGGTCAAATAAATTGTACATCTTATAAAATATCAATTTCCCGTGAAAAATTTTTCTTGGAAAGAGTTTTTGATATGAACAAAAACTTCCAGTATATCCTTAAGTGACAAAAAAATATAAACTTTTTTTTTTTAGTACAATTCCGATTTCAAACATGAGTGCTACTTGCTAGGATATTCCCAGATCCTCATGTCTTTAGGGTTTATCCCTCTGATAATTATATAACAGAATATTAAAATTAAACTATTCTGGGGGCCCCTGGATGGCTCAGTCATAGAGCATGTAACTCTTGGTCTCATGGTTGTGAGTTTGAGCCCCACGTTGAGTGTAAAGATTACTTAAAAATAAAATCAAGAAAGAAAAGGAAGGAAGGAAGGAAAAAACTATTCTGGGTTTAGTTTCAGCTAAAACCCCAAGACAGTTATGTGGGACCACCATATAGACTTGTAAAAGAAGGCACCAAGGAATATTTATCCTCAAGTTGAAGAGATTAAAAGGCCAAGAATTACAGATTAGAAGAGGATTGAGAGAGGTTTGCTGAGGTGTGAACCATCCACTTACAAGATGGAGAAGTAGGGGTGCTTGCCCCCAATTCATGCTTAGAAAAGGGACTGACAGAGACATGCAGAGAGTTTAACATATGAACCTAGTATTTCAGAGGACACAGTGAACTTGTCTCTGCTTCTCACGCAAGACTTTCAACGTGCCCAGACCTTGCTGAGTGGCCTGTTTCTCTGAGAGCAGTTGGTGGCACAGGCCAGCCTACACTCTTATAGTCTTTCTGGGCAAAAGATGTACATGTTACCTGTGGTCCAGGACGATTGGCCCACCTGCGTGAGGGCTAACAGGACACTTGATGGCAAGGTTAACAACTGAATTTCTTGAGCTGAGCGAAGAGCAACCAGCCAGAGATTAATTTCTTCACACGAAGAGAACTGCTGGTGAGAGATCCACAGCAATAGTTTAGCGTCTCTAAAGGGCCCAGGAGAGTGCCTACCAAAGTGAGGGCCAGCTTTAAAATTCTTTCTAGTCCGAGAACACCTCAAACAATGCTGGAAAGAAAAGTAGGACTTTTCTTGCCCCTGTCCACCACCCTAACGTTGTCCACCCACACCTCTGGCAAGGATGGGAACAGAGAATGACAAGATGGGGTGGAGATACTGCAGAGCGGGTTAGCAAAGAGAAAAGTCAAGGAGCCATCCTTGGTGGAAATTCAAAATTTTGTTCATTATATTAATTACTGTACTGTTTTTATTATCAGAAAAATGATTAGAAAATAAAATTTCTTTCAGATTTCACCTAGAGTCAAGGAAGAAATCGGCCTCAAATAAAAAAACGAAAGGATCAACAGAATAGGAATATGGTGCTTTTACATTGCCATAGCTGTGTTGCTTCCTTTTGTATTCTTGGAAGACCCTCTTTATAGGTTTTCTGACTCTTCCAGTTATTAATTGTGGAACCCATATCGGGTTCCTTAACATCCCCTGTCTTACCTTCTTTATATACTAAATTGTAATAATTTATGTATAACCATATATAAATTCTTTACAAATTCTTTATATACTAAATTTATATACTAAATTCTTTATATACTAAATTTATATACTAAATTCTTTATATACTAAACTGAGTAGCTACTTTGTACTGGAAGAATAAAGGGGTCAACACATATAAAGCAATTCATAGAGTGCTCAGCACAGAATAGATATCAAAATACTCGAAGTTAATACTCAAAGATAATAAAGTCCAAGCAAATATCATGACCCTACTTTGAGCTACAGTTATTATGTCCATGAGAACATTAGTCTGAATCATCAGTCCTCCTTTCTTTCCCCGGAGGCATTCTCCTGAGGTCTGTGAGCTTGGATGGCAGGCTCGCTGCTTTAATATCTTCCACCATTTCTTTCTGACCCATTTCTTTGCCACACATTTCTCATTGCTATTATGCATTTTACTCCATTTTCGTTAATATTCACAATAAGGAATAGTGTTTCTAATGCCATGATGAACACCATGACTTGACTGGAAGGCCCGGTGAGGAGTAGGAATAAAGCATGTTCATAGTGACTGTGTCTCTATCTGGATATCATTTTGCATTCTCAATTACTGTTCATCTTCAGTTGTGCAGTTATTTGAAACTTTTTGTGTGATTTGATGGAGACATTCAATTGAATGTGCAACGTTTCTGAAGGCCAATTCCCTTCCTCCCTTGGATAATCCATTTTAACGTGTTTTCTATCAGTCAGATTCAGCTCAGCTTTCTAATGTACTACTTTATCCTAGGGAGCATCATTTGCAGAAGTCTGATTTTCATTCAATTTTACCAATGAAATCACAGACCATCTAATACATGATTTAGCTGTTGCAGAGATTTATGCAACACTTGGCACACCCTGCATTAGTAAAAACTTACAGTGTCATTCAGGGCCATGTGTTGCTTCTTTTTTCCAGATTATAGATTAATGGGAACCCAGTTTTTTGCTTGTTTGTTTGTTTTTCACTTTTTTTCCAGTGAAAAGAAGTCCACTGATTTTTCTCCCAATCTTGACTATTAATCAGGACCAGATCTGAGAGAGTGGCACCGGCAAAGTTCCTCCTCGCCTCTCCAATGCTTTGAGACTTGTTTCTGGTTTTTGTTTGTTTTGCTCCAGGAGAGTGCTGGAATCTCTCCTCAGGAAACCTAGACTTCTACAAGACTCATTCATCCTTCCAATTCAGCCCTGTTCAGGCTTTATCCCAGGGTGGTGGAAGGGACTGGGGCCAGCCCACAGTCTCCTGCTGGTTCCACAGCCACATGAGGTCGGTCTGACTCTGTTTGACTCTTACTCAGTTCATAGGTGGGTGAGATTCCTCCTCTACAGTTTTGGCCTTTGGTGCTGGATCCCACAGCTTCCACAGACGCAATTTTGTTCATGGGCTAGTGCTGAATTTTAGTTGTTAAAAGGGCGTGCAAACAAGAGGGATGTGTTTTGCTTCCATGATGCTGATGTCCATGGTGACACTTTTTTTCTTTAAAGATTTTATTTATTTATTTGACAGAGATCACAAGTAGGCAGAGAGGCAGGCAGAGAGAGAGGGGGAAGCAGGCTCCCTGCTGAGTAGAGAGACTGTTGCAGGGCTCCATCCCAGGACCCTGAGATCAAGACCTGAGGCAGAGGCTTAACCCACTGAGCCACCCAGGTGCCCCCATGGTGATACATTTGAAAGTGCTTTGAAAATTTAAATATTAGGCATTATTATGATCTCATAATGATTGCCAGTGATTCACCCCCAGTCTGAGCTTATGAATTTATAACATTTCTGTCCTTCCCATTTTCCCTATCTCTCCTTTTCAATTATTTTAGCAATTTAAGTTGTTATAAATTAGTAACTTTAATACCTCTTGGTGATAATTATCAGAGTGTAGTTTAGATCATCCAAATAGATGGAAGTAAATACTGCCAAATTCCTGTGCTTGAATCCTACATTGGGGGAAGAAAAGGAAAAAATGAAGAACTCAGTAAAAATAATAATAATAAATACCCTCATAATAGAGGCAACAGGGCAAAGCCCAAGGAGAGATAGAGGACCAAAATGGGGAGTGGTGGCCATAGTTCACTTGTGTGTGTCTGGCAGTCTGGGTAGCCCATGACTGGTGACAATTTATTAGAGTCTTGGTCATTTTTATGAGTATTTGATATAGGAATGAAGAATATAGACTCTTCTTTCAGAGGACTAATTCTTTAGATGATATGTATGAAACAATGCATTTAAACTCCATAGGTTAGAGTATTTATGGACTCTTTCTTAATTGAAATTGGGAGACATATTTATTTTAGGTAAAATGATACCATTGCTAGCCAGTGTATGACTTACTATGATTGTGAATTTATAAGAATTTAAGCTATGTTAAGGAGGGCACGTATTGCCTGGAGCAGTGGGTGTGATGCATAAACAATGAATTTTGGAACACTGAAAAAAAATTAAATTTTAAAAAAAGAATTTCAGCTATGTCATCTGGTTTTATTCTGTATAATTAAATTAGATAATGATATGATAACACATTTTTTCCAGATTATTAAAAAAAATCTGGAAACAGGAAAGGTATTTAATTGAAGGAAGATTTTATTTAAAGCTTTTTAATCAACTGTATAGAACTTTTAAGTGTCCAGTGAAAAAGATGCCAGATGCAAGAATAACAAAGAGCAATTTTCCTTGGTATATTAAATTGAGATAAGGGGATCTTCCCAGGATCAATCAGAAGCTGGCTTTTCTCTGCCTCACTACCATAGTACTATGAGTGATATTATCCTATCCCCCCTTATAGATTAATCTAGTAGCCGAAACTCTGACCACATATACAAAATTCTTACAATTATGTATCAGAAGGAAAGAACACTTAAATATTACATGTCCTTCTGCTACTCCTCTGTACTGCATGTTGCTATCTTGCCACACAGAGTTTTCAAGCCAATAATAGGAGGAGTGAAATCTTGCTTACTCAAATTCCATTCTTTTTCTCTCTCCAAGCCCTCACCCTACCTCACACTCACTTTATTTTCATTTTTCATTTTTATTCAGGCTTAGGGACATTTTTTTTTATTTCT
>PISX010029918.1:0-19399 GCA_004024625.1 Mellivora capensis | reverse complement strand
TCACACCAGTTAGAATGGCCAAAATCAGCAAGACAGGAAACAACGTGTGTTGGAGAGGATGTGGAAAAAGGGGAACCCTCTTACACTGTTGGTGGGAATGCAAGTTGGTGCAGCCACTCTGGAGAACAGTGTGGAGGTTCCTCAAGAAGTTAAAAATAGAGCTTCCCTATGACCCTGCAATTGCGCTACTGGGTATTTAGCCCAAAGATACAGATGTGGTGAAAAGAAGGGCCATCTGTACCCCAATGTTTATAGCAGCAATGGCCACGGTCGCCAAACTGTGGAAAGAACCAAGATGCCCTTCAACAGACGAATGGATAAAGAAGATGTGGTCCATATACACTATGGAGTATTATGCCTCCATCAGAAATGATGAATACCCGACTTTTGTAGCAACATGGACGGAACTGGAAGAGATTATGCTGAGTGAAATAAGTCAAGCAGAGAGAGTCAATTATCATATGGTTTCACTTATTTGCGGTGCATAACATAACACGGAGGACATGGGGAGATGGAGAGGAGAAGGGAGTTGAGGGAAATTGGGGGGGAGATGAACCATGAGAGACTATGGACTCTGAAAAATAACCTGAGGGTTTTGAAAGGGCGGGGGGTGGGAGGTTGGGGGATCCTGGTGGTGGGTATTGTGGAGGGCACGCATTGCATGGAGCACTAGGTGTGGTGTAAAACTATGTATGAATTCTGTTACGCTGAAAAGAAATTAAAAAAATGGATTTTAGGGGCACCTGGGTGGCTCAGTGGTCTAAGCCTCTGCCTTCAGCTCAGGTCATGATCTCAGGTCCCACATCGGGCTCTCTGCTCAGCAGGGAGCCTGCTTCCCCCTCTCTCTCTCTGCCTGCCCCTCTGCTTACTTGTGATCTCCGTCTGCCAAATAAATAAATAAAAATCTTGAAAAAAAATGAATTTTATAATACAGTTACATATCTGTAAGTTATTTTAAAAATCTTTACACAAATAAAAACACATGTCCATATAAAGTCTATAGAAATATCTTTTAAATTGTTACATTGAAGTTTTTTTAACAGCAAGGGAAAAAAAGTGAAGAAATCATGTTTCTCACCAGCTTTGGGAAGTCTACCTCTAACCATATTTTATTCCTGTTCCCTCTTTTGCCTCCCTTTATTGCTCCAACTCTGAAGCTACAAAGATATCCAAGTTGGAGTTTGGAACTGCAAAGGTACAGACTATTTGTCTATTAACAAATAGATTTGAAAATCTACTTGAACATTCCTGTGAGCTTTTGTCCACATAGCTGTGAGAGCACATTCTTGTCGCATTAAAGGCAAGTCTTGGGCATTCCTTTTTGGTTACACAGAGCATCAGGCAGTGCCAGGACAGTAATCAGATTTATCACTGGTGCCTTTCCGACTTTCTTTTCTGTTCCATTGTACTTCATAGCGCTCCACTTTTTCCATGTTTTAGGATTGTAGGGCAATTCTGATTATGAATCCTATAACCAGCCTTGGTTTCTCCATACCATGACTCTCATACTCAGAATCACACCCCCCCCCCCCCGTTTTCTCTCATCCTCATCCAAACTATTTTTGGCTGTCTGTGCTTTGAATTCTGATTAATTATGACTGATTTAAAAATTTTATGCTAAGGCTGAAGGTGAAAATGGCTAACTGAAACTAAATTTTTTAAAAACATTTATTTTATCTTTCTCTTTATTTTTTTTATTTTATTTTTTTTAATTTTTATTTTTTATATAAACATATTTTTATCCCCAGGGGTCATTTATTTTTATTTTAGAGAGCATGAGCAGGAGGGGCAGAGAGAGGGGAAGAGAGAATCTCAAGCTGACTCCAAGCTGAGTACAGAGCCCAACGCAGGGCTCAGTCTCATGACCTTGGGCCAAAACCAAGAGTTAGACGTTTAACTGACGTCTGCCCCATAGCCCCGAAACTAAGTTCTTAAGCATACATTTGTTTTAAGAATGAATTAATTTTCTAGTTTTGTTCATTGAGAAGGCATGGAAACCATGACAAACTCACTAACAATGAGCCTTCCTAAGTCATCTCTAAAACTTCCTCTTTAAAGGAACCAGAGCACACTAAAGGAATGTCTGATTCCAAATCAGGGACAAGAAGCATTCAAAATGAATCTGGAATGTCATGTCGGAAAGTATCAATGATCACTGAGCACATGTTGAAAGTACTCAGGAGCCAACATAGAAGGGTCCCTAGTGACTAAAAATGGGATTATCTGAGCATCAAAAATAAAAATTACTCAAATGGGCTGGGGAACATGTGTTAAAATGTAAGAGTTCCTTATGTTATTTTTATTTGTTTTCTTTAAAGATTTCTCCACTTTAATTGGGGAGAGAGCCCCCGTGTACAAGCTCATGCATACAAGTGGGGGGAGGGGAAGAGGGAGAGAATCTTCAAGCAGACCCTCTGCTGAGCATGGAGTTGGACATGGGCCTTAATCCCACAACCCATGAGATCATGACCTAAGCCAAAACCAAGAGTTGGAACCTCAACCGATTGAGCCACCCAGGCCCCCCACCTTTATCTTATTTTTAAACAAATTATCACTTGCCACAAGGAAAGCAATCCATAATTTGAAAACTGGCAAATAGTAAGAACCAAGCATTTATTCCACATTTCTTGTGGACTTTTACCTTAGGATAATCAAATAGTTAATGTAGAATATGACCATTTTACAATCCATTTTGAAATAACAGATCTAGGTAACATCATCATTGTCTGCTAAAAACATCATATGAAAGGTTGATGGTGGTGGTGGTCTTTATAAGGTATGAGGAGTCAGACTGAAACAGTTGGATCAGTACAGTAGGATACAGTAGGAATACACAGGAATGCACATATGCCTATGGCATATTCTTGCTAAAAATTCAAAATCTGATGAAGCCTCAAAAATCTGTTTATAAGGAAAAGAATTTAGAAGAATATGTTGAACAACATTAAGGGGACACCATCATCAAAATCCCAAATGAGGGAAATTCTATAGAACCTAGCTTCAACAAGTGACAGGAAAGGAGGGGGAGACCTACACGGGACACAGCAACCATATTCAGTGTGCACCTACTTAGAATAAACCAACTATTAAAAATAATTATAAGCCCATTGGGGAAATTTATTTGATCATCACATGCTAATATCAAGGATGTAATATTTTTAATTAAGCTAATGGTATTCTGGATAATGGTTTTGAAAAGTTGCTGTTTTGAGATGCATACTAAAGTATTTATAAATGAACTAATAGGATTATTTGGGATTTGCTCTAAAATAATTGAAGAGGTTGCCTGGGTGGTTCAGTCAGCTGAGTATCCAGCTCTTAACTTTGGCTCAGGTCATGATCTCAGGGTCGTGAGATTGAGTCCTGGGTTGGGCTGTGTGCTCAGCACAGAGTCTGAGGATTCTCTCTCTTCCTCTCCCTTCCTCTCTCCTGACTCTCTCTCTGTGTCTCTCTCAAAAATAAATAAATTAAATCTTTAAAAATAAAATAATCTAGTTGGGAGTTTGGGGTGTTCAGATGAAACCATATTTATTGGCTTAATTGTTGACAATGGGCGGTGAGTACATGGAGATTTATAATACTGATCCCTATGTGTACTTCGATTTTCAAAATTTATATATATATATATATATACACACACACATATATGTATATGTATATATATACACAGTTTTATACAGTTTTAAATATATAGTTTAAAAATTTTACACAATTCATGACTACACCTAAAGTTGATTTCCAGTTGGAGAATTACAGCTTGGGTGGAAGAAGGCTTTCTAGAGCCCCTTGCTGGCCATTACAGCCTACCCAGAGTTTACCAGAGTAGTACTGGCATCTTGGCATCTGGTTTAACTGCCCACGGCTATAATATGTAATATTTCCACCAGAACCATTGTTATGACAAGATACATGAGAGAAGTACTTTTATAGAACTTACAGCTGATAAAATGTTTACAATATAAATTGCTAACGTATAATATAAACATGTATAGTTTAAAACAGCACCAAGTATCATAAATATGTTTATTTTACATAGTAGTATATTCACTTTTTAAATGAGTTAATTTTTATAAGTGAAATATATATTCTGTAGGCATTTTTCATTTTGAGACATTAGATTTTCTTTCTCTGAAACATTTCTCTGTTTTTTCTAGGAAGTTATTTTAGGTTATATGAAAGAGGTGCTTCTTCATCTCTAAGACTTACCAGAAACTCTGATTTGAAGAGAATAAATGGATATTGTGCCAAGCCACAAGAAAGTCCAAAAGCTCCAGCCTGTAAGTTTTTATTCATTTTTCCAGATATGGATGAAGCAGTTCCCAAAGAGTGAAACAACTTGGAATCAAAAGACCCTAAAAGACAGGTTGTTCCAGGGGTTCCTACGTCCTTCCCTATCTTGTAGTTCTTACATTGGCTCATGTGAAGCAGTGCTTTCTACATTTTCCTCGTCTGTCATTTTTACCTCTTATTTCCAGGGTTAGATTGGAGCTTTTTGTTGGAGAATAAATGCACCAAAGTAAATAGTGATCTCAAAATGGTCTTTTAAGGAAGATGAACCAAATTGGGAAACGGTATTTTAGGTTCAATAAAACTAGGGCTAGCCTCTGGCTTGGGCATTAATTTCAGCCATCAATAGTCTTATTCTTTTTTTTTTTAAGATTTTATTTATTTATTTGATAGAGATCACAAGTAGGCAGAGAGGCAGGCAGAGAGAGAGGAGGAAGCAGGCTCCCTGCGGAGCAGAGAGCCCGATGTGGGGCTCGATCATGACCTGAGCCGAAGGCAGAGGCTTAACCCACTGAGCCACCCAGGCGCCCCAATAGTCTTATTCTTAACTCAAACGCTTGTCACTCTCCACTGTGGAAACAAGGAGTATAATATATAAACCGTAGGGTCCCATGAGCTATTTGCTTATTACTTCTTCATGGGAGTATACTAGCATCAGGCAGGTCTTGGTAAATAGAAAAGAACTGTCCTCAAAGAATATTTCTCAAGAGCTTAAAAATGTTTATACCCTTCAACCTGGTATTTCATTTCTGGGGATCTATCCTCAGGAATAATCCCTATATGTGGAAAAAAGCTCTGAATATAAAGCTGTTCCCATATTTTGTATATAATAGGAAAATGAGAACTGATCTAAATGTCAGATAATCTGGGAATGATTAATCCATATGTTAGATCTACTTGATGAGATTGTGCAGCTGTAGGAAATGGTGCTTATAAATACCATGTACTGGCATGGGAAATGTTTGTCATAATGTCAGTGAACAAATCAGGATCCAGACTTTTATACCATATGTAAGTGTAGCATGATACCCATATAAATATGTAAATTTATATAAAGAGACTTATAAACACCCATACTTATGGGGCTAAGACTTAGGAAACACTACCAAAATAAAAATACAGTGATTCTGCTATGGCAGGAGAATTAGGGATAGTGTTTATCGTCTTTTTTTACATCTATACTTTCCAATTTGTCTTTAATGTACTTAAAATGAAAACAACAAGAAAACAATAACTATAGAGCTGTGCTAAGTGCTGGAAGGGTTAAAAGATAAAACTAGAGCAATACTATTTCTATACTTTTAAACCTCTTTTCTCACCTTCAGTTCTTTATGGATTTTTCTCCTAGGGAATTTCCAGCTCCTTTGCTGTTGCCTTCTGATTAAACGAAAAGAACAGCACAAGCAAAGGTGTGGAGGTGGGCATGAGTGAGTCATGTAGGCAGCAAAGTCAAGGAGATGGTCTGTCTGCAGGAGATGTAGGCAGTACATGGAAGTTGGATGAAAGTATCTTCAGGGTCCCTTCTAATGCTAACATTCTGTGACTCCCTGACTTTTTCTGCTTCTCCAGTGACATCTCCTTTTTTTGAAAGACCTTCTCTTACAGTCTGTGGTTGTGTGCCTTTCTTATTCATCTCCCTCTTTGGCCACTGCATTTTCCTCTGCTGCCCCTTTCTTCTGAAGAGAGCCTCTTCACTGGCTCTCCCTTTGCACCGTTATCTCGACTCTGACTTCATTAATGAGACCTATTCAGATGGCATAAACTTAGACTCAATATTATATAAAAAGGCATACATGCTTTTTCCTTTTCCTAACTGGTTCTTTTCACAGTCTCCTTATCTTGGTTAACAGTACTGCTGTTGTCTTACTCATTCACGTTTTGAGGTTCTTCTTTGATCCCTTCCTGGTCTTAATTTAATCAGCCTCCAAACCCTTTCAGTCATCTTCAGACTTTTTGTCTCTGTTCCCACGTTACAACTCCAGTTCAGAACATACCACCTCATTCTCTTTACAGCTTCCCATTTGAACTTGTTGCCCACTCTATTCTATCCTTCTTTTCTCTCTTCCGTCTATTATGCAGATTAATCTTCTAAAACATTAACTTCTTCCTTGCTTCAAAGTGTACAGTGGTTCCCAAATCAGGTTTAAAAAGCGTAGCCTGGCATTCGAGGTCTTTTGTGATCTTATTTTACCTTATAACCTTTCTCTTTTTCTACTGAGGTCAAATAAGCTTCTCATTGTTCCCTTCTTAGTTCGTCTTTACCTTTACGTTTGTTTCTGGTGTTCTTTCAACTTTCAGTGGCTAGGAAATATTTTTATTTTACCTCAGTCCCCACAGAATTTTGGAACCTCATTTGAGAAATGAGGCATCCTAAGAAATCCCATTTGAATAAAGCTCAAATTAGCTGGAGGTTTCTCAATGTTTCTGTTTCATGAATAGCTAAAAAAGCACAAATAGCATTTTTTTAATTGTTAAATTCAAGAGTCATAACCTCAAATAAGATACCTTGTCTTGTTTTTTCTCATAGACACTTACAGCCACAAAGTACCATTACACAAACCTACAAACTGGGAGAGGAAGATCCTGATATGGTCAGGCCGCTTCAAAAAGGAGGATGATATTCCAGAGACTATCTCGTGAGTGCCGAACATAGGGGTTATAAGCAGCTTTTCTTCCTTGCTGATTTCAAAGGCAAAAAATTTCCTTTGAATCTGACGATTTAAGAACTTTCAACCAAATTTTAGGATAGTTGTCACATCTCACAATGTTTGCTCTTTGGCAAGTATCTGCAATAAAAACAGTGCTGGGAGATCTTGTATCTCATTGATAACGCTGTGTTGTGCCTACTGGATTGCTGTCGGGTACTCTGAAGTCAACTGACTGGTTTCTTTCCTGAGCTATAGGAATGTGACTAAGCAGTGATGTTCACTGTTCTTAGCTTATTTTTAATCTGGGTGTTATCAGGTGCCATTGACAATAATTAATAGTTATATTCTACAAAATCCACTCAGGTATTCAACAATACTTGAATAAAAGGTTATTTTTTTTATTCAAAATAGCATAAACGTATTTAAGAGTAACATATTCTCTTACTGAGATCCCAGAAAGCACGCTTTCCTGCCCTTCTCACCAACTTCCTTAAACCCAGCCCTCCCAGGATCCTGGGACTTTTTCAGAGTCTGTGGACGAGTGTAGATTCCTCTAACCCAGGGTTTCTCAACCCCAGTGCTATCAGCATTTTGGGCCAGATAGTTCTTTGTTGGTGGGTGCTGTTGTGTACATGGTAGGATGTTTAGCAGCACCTCACTTGACCTTTTCATTTCCCGGATGCCAGTAACACTCAGTGAAAAAGGTCTCCAGACTTTATCAAATGTCCCCTGGGGGGACAGAAAAAAAAAACCCTGGTTAAGAACCATTGCTCCAGCCTGATGTTAAAGACCCTGACTGGTTTGCATCTTGGCCAAGAGAGATTCTGAGAAGCAGGTGCCATCTCCCCTGTGGGGCACTCTGTCTCTTTGGAGACAGGGACTTGGGACAAAGCTCCTAGACATTCCCTTCTGGTAAGAACCTATTCCTTGAACTTCTGGCTTCTGGTTTCAAGGCATGATTTTAAACGATCTGAGTTCATCCAGGGTTATCTTTTCCCAGGAAGAGAAGAGTTAATTGCTTTTTTTGTTTACAACGGCTTTAACAGCCATTCTGCTTCTGCCGGCCAAAATGACAGTGTACTCTCCTGGGAAATAAGAGCAAGCTGGAAATAACAGTGATATTAAGGTTTTTTGTGTTTTTTTTTAGATATTATTTATTCATTTGAGACGGAGGTACAGAGAGAGAGAGAGCAGGAGCAGGGGAAGAGGCAGAGGAAGAGGGAGAAGCAGACTCGCTGAGCAGGGAGCATGACATGGGGCTGCATCCCAGGACCCTGAGATCATGATCTGAGCCAAAGGCAGATGCTCAACCGACTGAGCCACCCAGGCACCCCTGATATTAAGTTCTTGCCTGTGTCTTAATTTCTTCCTCAGTATTCCAGGAGAAAACAAGCTGCTGCATACCCATGGCCCTAATAGGTGCTATATAGATTTTTGCCATGGAACACCTTCCTCAGTCTGCCTTACAGGTGGTTCCAAGATCCCCTTCAAGCCTAAAGTACTACCTACTGAGTCACCCTAGAATGTTCTGCTGTGAGCCTGGGCAAGTGTTCATCCTCATACCGGTACTGCTTAACTTGCCCATTCTGATTGCTTCCTATAGAATGGAGGGCAATCTCATGACCTTATTTAAATGTATTTTACTTTTATAATGTAAAATATTTTTAATGTATAATACTTAAAAAAAAGATTTATTTATTTGACAGAGATCACAAGTAGGCAGAGAGGCAGGCGGGCAGGGAAAGGGGACAGGGAGCAGGCGCCCCACTGAGCAGAGAGCCCAACGCAGAGCTCCATCCCAGGACCCTGAGATCATGACCTGAGCCAGAGGCAGAGGCTTAACCCACTGAGCCACCCAGATGCCCCTAATACTTATTTAAATTTTTTAGAGAGAGAGCATGCTGGCATAAGAGCAGGTGGGAGAGGGGCAGAGGGAGAGAGATAATCCCAACCAGGCTCCATGTTCTGCGAGGAGTCTTAACTCAGGGCTTGATCCCACAACCCTGAGCTCATGACCTGAGCTGAAATCATCAAGAGTTGGCTGCTTAACCGAATGAGCCACCAGGTGCCCCCAAATGTAAAATACTTCTAATGAAAAGTAAAACATACTGCTTTTCAGGAGTATCGCAGCACTTTAGTTGGAAATGCCAGTTCACATGAAATACTGTCAACATGGGTAGTTTGTGATTGGTGGACTCTCAGATGCTCTTAATGGAGCAATCTATTGTCCTTAGCAATTGTCCCTGGTTCCTCTCACCCTGCTGCAGGCCCAGTTTCAGTGCCTGGAGAACTCCGTTCACATGGCTGCCTCCCTGAATCCCCTCTTACATCACAACATCTATCCTTTCAGGCTTCTCCTACCACCTGCAATGCCTGGACCCTGTACCTCCTTCCAAGCATTTTTAAAGTACTTTTTCCATCCTGATTTGAAAAGTATTGTGTGTTAAAAATCTGGAGGGAAAAAGAAAGAAGGAAGTTAGGACTTTAATCCCATCATCTCGAGATAATCACTTCCTATCCACACCTCTACTGAGTAGGCCCGTGCTCTCTCAAGAGTCCATTTGGACTCTTCATGCCCTGCCCTGAGGATCTGCAAGACTCGTGTAACAGAACCACAACTCACTGGCTACAGACAGACTCACAAAGGTGGAGTGGCCTTCCCTTTAGACTCTCCCTTGGTGGACCTCTTCACTTTCACACAAGAACAATAATCCAACCCTCAATGTTCTGTTAAGGCACATGGGTCTCTATTCAGTGGACAGGTTCAAAGACGAACTTTCCAAAGAGCACAGTCTCAAGTTCAGTCATGCAGTTTCAGCAAAATGTAAGTTAAAAGGTAAACACTGAGGGAGTATTGTTTAAAGAATCTTTCTGCTGTTTCAGATAGTCTCTGGAATCTATACCTGGTTCTAAATCTAAGTATTAGATTTAGATTATTAAAACTATTCCTGCTTCAAGGCAGAGAGCGAAAACTTAGGCATAAAGATCATATTGTTTGACTTTCTCCCACATTTGTTTTCTGAACTGTGACTTGTGTTGAAATGTACAAAACTCATGAAGTTCATTGCAGTATCTCTTATTATTAGACAATCGCTGTATCATGTAACATCTTCTTAAGAACCCCCCAGGAGAAACAGCTCCTGTTTTCACTTTAGCATTGGCTGCTAGTGTGAAACTTGGAAGCCAGAATTGGCTTCCAAGCCAATAGCAAGCATAGAGTAATACCCCTTGCCTTTTTTCCCCCTTTGTTCCTCGATCCACTGCTTCCTGTCTTCATGCTTTCTTCTCTTTTTCTTACTTTAAAGTTTGTGCTATCTTACTGGATTTTATTATAAGTTTAAGGTGAGTTGTGAAAATGCCTCATCTTCCCCCTCACCTTCCCCCAAATCCTTCAAGATTTCTAGGCCCACATCTTTTTTTTCTATTTGTGGTACCACTCCATTTCTGATTTGTATTACCCAGAGTTTTATTTCCTACTGGCAACTTCAGAAAGAGAAAAGTTAACTTTCCTTCCTAATCTCATTGTGTTATTAGGTTTGAGATGCTTGATGCTGCAAAGAACAAGATCCGAGTGAAGGTCAGCTATGCAATGATTGCCCTGACAGTGGCAGGATGCATCTGGATGGTTATTGAGGGCAAGAAGGTGAGCATGGACTTCCTCTCTGCCGCTGTTTTCTACAAAGGATATACAGGAAATCATGGGTTGACCCTTTTATTTATTCTCTTGAGAAGAGGGGGCTACCTTCTACATGAGAAATGATAAGAAACAAACAGTGATAAGAAATGAGACACAGTAGGGGCAAACTTGGGATGTCATACCTGGGGATAAATAGCAAATCCTAATTTTGGCAAGGTAAAGGATTAAATTCGTTTCACACAAAGTAAAAAGAAAGTGTTTAGTTATCACAGATGTCATAAGTAATGTGAAACCAGAAAAATGTCCCTGGTGTATCTAATGATGACACCGGCATGTCTGTACAGCACTCCCAGTAAGTGAGCGTCTTTATCCACGCTCCAGCTGCCTTAGCCCTGGTGAGCATTCTAGTCACTGCTCTGGCCTTGAAGTTTGGCCGCACGGGGCCATATGTGTAAGGACAATAGCTCCTAAACAAGTACATAGGCATTCAAGTCTAGAAATCTTTGTTTTAACCTAGACTGTTATTAATAGCTATCATTAATTGAATACTCACTGTCTTCTAAGCCCTTGGCTTTTCTTTCATTTGAACCTCACAGCAGCATGGCAAAATAGGTACTATTATTAGGACCTCATTTATAGATGAGGAAACATAGCTAAGAAAGCGCTGCTAATTTGCCCAAGGCCACACATCTCCTAAACGGCAAAGCCACAGTTTGAAACTAGACCTAACTGAGGCGATAGTAAAATTGCTCCCACTTATCAAGGGCTCATTATACAGCAGGCACTGTTAAACTCACCACAATATCCTAAGAACCAGCAGGTTCTCTCATTATCCATACTTTATAAAAGAGGAAACTGAAGCTTAGAAATACTAAGTCATTTTCCCAAAGTCACATAGCTGGGTAAGTGGCAGGATAAAAATTTAGAGCCAAGTTTGCAAGTTCCCAGACTCTCATAATATTACCTTGTGCTTAAAATACAGGGTGTTTTTTTTTTTATATGCAGCAGCAATGGTCAAACTCTTATTTTAATACCATGTCTAATTTTATATATCACAGCTTCCATGTGCAAAGAGATGTCTTGTGTCTATTATCAGATATTAAAAAGGTTCTTCTACCGACCTAGCAGTAACTGACTTCCCTTATCTCCAGTGAGTGCAGAGTAAAAGGAAATGAACTTCTGGCTCTCTTCAGACTTTAGGAGTGGAAAATACTGACCATTTAGATTGACCTTTTGGGAGCATGAAAGACAAGTGTGCAGGACTGGGTGAAGCTCTTTTGACATCTCTATTCTCCCCCCACTTCAGATTTTCTTCTGGCTTCCTCTTTGACTTCTCATGCTTAGTTCTCAGGCTGAAACTTATAGAAGCATGTGGACAGGACATAGGGACTTCTAGAATTCCAAGAAGTCTGCATTGCTTTTGTATACCTGATTGTACTAAGCTGAGTCTAAATACTCTAGAAACAAGTTACCCCCTTGGGAATTCTTCTAGCCTCATCTAACGGTATACACCATGAACTTTAAGAGTTTCTCTCCTTTATATGCCAGAAAACTGTCTCATTTGTTTGACGTGTAACTATCCATTCCTTGCAAGTTGGTAAATGCTACTAGAGTGGAGAACTTTTAGACTTACTGCTATTTAAAAGAGAGGAATTAGCCATTGTATGTTTTGTCCTCACCATCAACTTACCATTCCCTTTCTCCTCTCCCTTCCCATACCTAATTCTTTATATGTGAAATTACACAGATATAAGAAAATCCCACCTTATATATAGGGTGCTAGTTTCATTTATTTGGTATAAAACTTTGGAAACTGGTCTGCTTATGTAAGCTTTACAAGCATGTAACAGGTCACATGGAGGGAAACAAGGGAAGAGGATGGTTGGCTCTCCCCCACTGCTGTTTGCTGTCAAAGAATGGAGTAGTGCGATATAGATACTGCTGAGACTCATTAATCACAGTATTTGGTAAAGTCTGGGATCCCAAAGCTGAATATTTTTGGTAAAAGAGGAATAAGGAGTTAGAAGGGTATGAAAGTATACAAACGAGTTGGGGAAGGAGAAATGGTAGCAACAAAGAACAGGGAAAGGAAAAAAAGGATAGAAATGGAAACAAAAAGGTTTTCAATACTAAAGAGCGGAAAAGGGAAAAGATAAGGGAAGAAATTATAAGGGAAGAAGCTGGCTTTAAAGAAATAGGCCAGAAAAAAGGTAGAGGGTATGGCATTTCTCTTGTGCTTGACTGGATGGGCTATTGGACTGTGAAGTTCTAGAGGAAGCAGAAGGCACACAGAGGGGGCTTCTGTGCTCAGTGTACCCACGGCAGAGCATTTTGGGACTGCACTGGCCTAGTTAATCTACTGACAGCGGTGTAGGGTAATGACATCCTCCCCAAACACGCATAAATAATCACTTTTTCAAATTTGTTTCATTTTAGGCTGTCAAAAGAAACGAGTCTTTAACAAGCCTGAACTTAGAAAAAAAAGCTCGCCTGAGAGAAGAAGCAACTCTGAAGGCCAAAACAGAGTAGCAGAGGAATCGGTGTTGGCTGGATTTTGAAATTGCGGGAATAATGTTGCGGCAATTAGCTTGTATTAAAAAATACGGTATGAGGATCCATTTCATGAAAGTATGGTTTGCACAGATTTGTAATTTCCCCATTCCTGATATAGTGGGACAAATAAATTTCTTTAAAGAAACAACTTGTCTGTATTTTTGTGGCTGTGAAGCAGGTTAAATGCAGCCTTTCAGCTTTTTGGAGGAAATGAATGAAAAATGGAACAAGTTATTTAGACTTTAGTATTAACTCTTTAGAGAGTCAGATACCATATCTTTAATTTCCATTACCAAAGTGATTTTTCTCTGCAGAAGCTAAATGGCTTGTAGTTCTATATTTCTGTGTATTGATCTCTAGAGAGAGAAGGAAGGCCAGCTGCATACACTGCCTAGGTGCATCTTGGAGAGCTAACCTCCCCAAATGCAGTGGTGCTTCTGAGAGCCCTGCAAAGCAGCCTGATCAGACTCTTCATCTTCGGGCATGCTGACAGACAGAGGCTTGTCAGAGAGCAGTCTTGTAAAAGGTTCCTGTAAGGTGATGAGAGTGGTCTGGCCACAAGACTCTGAGAACTCTGAAATCCCAGAACCATGAAGTTGCTTGGGGCCATCAGTCACCTTCATAGAGTATCTGCTTAGCTTAGAATTCCCAATTGGTCCTTTTCCTTTTGCCTTTACACTGAATTTCTCAATTATGAATATCTTTCAAATACATTTTCTTACAAGTTTTGAAAGATAAGCATTTGCACGTGTTTATATATTTCATTTACATTTTGGGATGCCAAGCCATTTCATTTATAGATATTGGATGCTGGTTTCTATTTTAAGTATTTCATATATTCTCACATGCCTCATATTAATGGATGACATGCACAAGTTTGCATAGCCATCCCAACCTGCCAGTTGTCTCCAGAGGAGTATAACTGATAAAAAGTAATATATGCATCTGCATTGGAACTTGACTTAATAAACTACTAAGTGAAATGGAATATACCACATTTGATTTAATTATCTGATGATGTTGGTGACGTCTGTTGATACGCTTTTAGAGTAATTTGACCTTAGCTTTTTAGATACCAACTTCTTTGATTTTAACCTATTTCTTTTAAAAATAAGTAATTTTTCTTCATAGAACACTATCATTTTTAACTTCTAAATAAGTATTTTAAAGTGTTATCTTGGAGATTTATTGCAAAAAAAAAGTTTCATTAAACCAAAACTCACAAATGTTACTGTACAGCAAGAATTTTCATGATCATTTTTCATTTTGTCTCATTCTCCTATTCAGTTACTTAGAGTAACTACTTCTTTATGGGTTAAATATAAATTTCTTGGCCAGAATTTTGGACTTGTCTCTGTCCAATCCAAGTTTTCTCACTACCCTCACATAATACCTTCTTGACAGTCATTCCTTACTAATAACTCTAATACCTTATATTCCTCAGAACTTGTTAAGCAAATCAGACTTAATGAGTGCTATTTTAAGATACTAAATAGAATACCCAAAAAAGACAGTTTACCCGTTACTTTCAATTATTGTTTTACTATTTTTTGCTTAACTTCTAGATTTTTTTTCACGTTTATCATGTCTCTGTCGGTAAAGTGGGCAGAAACCATTTTCCACTTATTTCCTATAAGCTCTGTCTGAATAAAGTTAATACACAAGCCTATGGTCAGATACTTTTTTAATAAACAAAAATAGTATGGGGACATGATTCCAAACGTTTATTGAAAGTAGGCAAGGAGTGAATAAAGTGGTGGTATAATTCATTGTCATTTGTCAAACATTACCTTAATCCCTCATATATATAAATACTGAGAATACAAAATGAGTAAAACATACTTCTTTACAGAGCTCATAATTTATGGAAACACGGCCCATAAAACAGCTACAATACAAACTGGTAAAAAAGATATATTCTGAACTTTATATAACAGTAGCTATAGAAAGAAACAAAACCTAACTCAGCTGTCAGCTGTGCTTCCAGTCAAGCAGGCAGTGCTGGTCCACAACGTGGTGATTTCTGTTTGAAGCATGGGTAGGAGTTACTAGGTCAGACACATAGTGAAAAAGAATAGCCACACCATTTAGACATTTAGTTTGCTTGATAATCATGAGGCACAGTCTGACCAGGGTAGTGAGAAGTCCCTCAGCAAAATGCCATTTATAATGTTTTGGTTTACTTTCAGTTTTTATCTCGATACAAAACTTAAGATGTTTAACAGTCCTAACCAATGACTTATTTTTCCCAATTTATAGTCTTGATTCCATGGAACCATTTCATGTGTGAGTGGCATCTGCCATACATCTCCATTCCACCACTGTCCCAGGATTATGTTCTTATTCATTTGATCTCCCAAATCAGGAGCACTGGAGTTATGCCAAACTCTGGCTCCCCTCACTTAATCAGTCATCCTGTTTTGTAAACCTTACTTTCAAATATTTCTCAAATACGCTCAGGGGAACAGAATGGGAACCTATTCAGGAATAGACATGAGTTAATACCAGACCTGAAGATTAAAAGTCAGAAGCCCTAGGTTCTAGACATGCTTTTCCAGTTGTCTTGCTTTGTAAATTTAGGTTATAGGTCTGAAATCTTTTAATCTAAGACAATGGGTTTTTTGGTTGTTTTTAAGATTTCATTTATTTGTCAGAGAACATGTGAGCACAAGCTGGCTCCCTGCCAAGCAAGAAGCCCAACGCGGGAGTTGATCCCAGGACTCTGGGATCATGACCTGAGCCGAAGGCAGGCACTTAATTGACTGAGCCACTCAGGCATTCCACCACCACCCCTTCTTTTTTAAAAAGATTTCATTTATTTATTTTTCAGAGAGAGTAAGACAATGTTAAAAAGAAACACAAAACCATACCAAAATTAGGAGAAACCATCTTTTTAAATACCCCCTTTTTTTTTTGCCAACTTGGCTCTACTAGTTGATTTCTAAAGGGTTTAGTAGTTACTCATCCACAGTTTAATTGTTTTGTCATTTCCTAATGCTGCTGATGCAATGATGTTTTCTGTAGGATGACAAGCTGCTGAAATTACAACATCTGTATGACCTTGTAATTTCTGTACAATCTCTTTAGTCTGAAGGTTCCAAATGTAAACCAGATGATCTTCTGAACCAGATACAATCCATTTTCCACCAGTAACTGAAAAATTGGCAAATATGCAGTATTTCTCATTCTTATGACCAGTGTATGTTTTCAGACATCGGCCTCTGCTATAATCCCACAGTTTAAGAGTATTGTCCAAAGTTGCAATTAAAAGATATCTTCCATTTGGAGAAAATTTTACAAAAGAGATAGGAGGGTTATCATCATCAACAAGTGTTTTTAAACACTGACCTGATGCAGCATCCCAAATTCTACAGACACCATCATAGCTACCTGACACAATCAAAGACCCACTACAATTAAAATGAACAGCAGAAACTGGGTCAGAATGAGCAGACAAAGTCTTAAGGCACTTTCCTGTTTTCACCTCCCATATTTTCACACTCTCATCAAAAGATCCTGAAATGATGAGATTGGATGGTGGATTGAAATTACAGCAAAAAACATAATTACTATGCCCCTTCAGCGTTTTCAAACATTTTCCAGATCTCACATCCCAAATCTTTAGCGTCTTATCATCTGAGGCAGAAACAAGGCGACTGGAATCTGATGACCAGGCAACATCTGATATTTCCAGATTGTGACCATGAAGTGTTTTCTCATACTTTCCATCATAGGCTCCCCAAATTATAATTACTTTGTCAGCAGCAGAACTTGCTAGCCATTCTCCATTAGGACTAAACTTAACCGATGATACTGCTTCCGTATGTCCCACGAGAGTAAATTTAAGAGCATAGTTTGGTTTTTCAGACATTTGCTTGTTCGGGTTGGCTGATGAGGGGAGGAGGCCCAACTCTGCTGCTCTAGCATCTCCTGCCTCCTTTGTCCCCATGGTTCTGAAGCTCCCAAGTCAGTAGGTTAGGTAAGCGTCCGGCCCTGAACCAGGAAGCTTAATATTCTTTCTGCCCAGCAAAATGAAGATAAAAACATCAGACTCAAAAAACAAACAGCCTTTTAGTGATTATAATTTCCGGGCTGTCTTTAAACTTCCCTATACAATG
Organism: Mellivora capensis; assembly: GCA_004024625.1. NCBI lineage: Eukaryota > Metazoa > Chordata > Mammalia > Carnivora > Mustelidae > Mellivora > Mellivora capensis. Next base: position 2,156 of record PISX010029918.1, on the reverse strand, counting down.
ATTCAGCAGCACGGCTTGGACCTCTTTTTCCTCACTTCCTCCTTTGTAAACAAATACTTGATAAAAACATTAAAAGGGTCCAATGCGCTGTCGGCAAGTGAGGTATGTTTTGGGTATTTTGTGAACGTATAAAGCCGTGCAAAGTGAAGAGAGGCGTGGGTGACCAACAGGAAGTATTTTCTCACCTCCCCTCCCCCTACCCCGAAACGTTTAGAACACTAAGCAAGCCTACCAGTCAGATAGACTTTCGATACTTGAGCATGAATGAATCACCGGCCCAAACAAACGACTTCAGAAGGTTAAAAAAATAATAATGACCAAAAAACCTGCGTAAGCATCATGAACTGCGGCTCGGAGGGCCGGTGGGCTGCAGTCGGCGGATAAACACTGGGGCACACTTCCGCGTCAATCCAACCCAGCCGGCAGGACAGCAGAGCGCATGAGCACGCCAACTTCGAGCTGAGATGACCAATGGGAGAGGTCGGCATGCACTTGCGCAAAGGAAGGCGCTGGCGTTGGCTTCCGGTCTTCTTCGCCGGAGGCTGCTGCATGCAAACCCAGGACTTCCTTGTTTGGCCTGGGGATAGGTGGACTGGCCTTATCCCAGACTTGACCGACTAGCGTCAGTGGCATTCAGTGTTTCAAAGAACGTTCATTTCTTTTTGGAAGCCGTGTCACAAGAAAGAACTGAATTTTCCGATTCCGTTAGTGGAAAGTTAGCTCACTTTGGCACTAGCTCGTCGTCGAGTCCCCCGCCCCAGGCGCCGGTGACTGAGCATCGGCTTCACGGGCGGGCTCTGCTCCTCTCTACTCTTGTGGTACAGAGCTGGTGGCGTGTACTTAAGACTGCAGATAGGCAAGGGGGAGCTTGACTGAATTTATGCCCAGATTGTAAAGCTTCTGGTTTAAAAGTTTGGGGTCAACATTTCGGGAAGGAATGTGTTGTGGGCCTCCAGAAGCCAGTGGTTAGGACGTAGTAGTGCCGGGGAAACAAGCAAACGTTTGTTTTAGCATTTCCTTGCGCTTTCTTAAACTTTTTAAGAGAACAGGTCAAATCTGCATAGGTGCTTGAGACCGAAAAAGAGAAGTTGGTGGGACGTGGTTGAGAAATGTGTAAAGTTAACTCGTAATTGGCTGTAGCGAGTCTGAGGTTTTAAGACCTGTCGAATGGCTCTGAGAGTGCTATGTAAAGATGTATGCTTTTCAGATGTTAAGTTACTGTCTTTAAACAAGAATAGGTTTACTGCGGTGTCTCTCTGGTTCAGTCCCTAGAGCATGCAACTCTTGATCTCCGAGTCTCGATTTCAAGCCCCACCCTGGGCGAGGAGCTAACTTAAAAAAAAAAAAAATTTACCAAAAAAAATGGAAGCTTGATGAATTTCTACTTACCTGTAATTGCTCAATAAAGAGTGCTCGAGAATGTTGTTGTTTACAAGGTTTCCCCTTTCGCTGAGCTAAAGTCTAGAGGCAAGTATCTCTTTTGCTTTTTTTTTCTTTTTAACCTAAGCTCAAGAGTTACGTGCTCTACCACTTAGCCAGCCAGGCGCCCCGCCGCAAGTATCTCTTAATGATGTTTTCTGTTAGCCAGCAGTTAAAAGCATTTGGGAAGGAATTCTCTTAGCCTGTATTTATTAGGGATAATTGAAAGTCTGGCCTTTAAATGAGGCACAACGACATAATTAAATAACCTATAACAATCGACTGTAGTAAAAACCTCATTACCTTAAGACCCTACTCTAGTTTGGAATTTGGACAGGAATTGGACAAAAGCTTCAGTCTTAGGTAGTGCATATTAACGGTGTAATGATAACGAGATGCTGGAAGTAGGAAGAGGATCTTTTAAGTGGTTTGGAACATCCATTTTATATATATTAAATTAGGATTCTTCTTAGATCTTTTTTAAGGCAAGGCCACCATGGACCTTTCCCTCTAACATTTGAAAAAGAACTTTTCCCTTTTATGTATCTTAAAGGTCAGTTATGATTAAACTCTGCCATTTCCCTCTCCTTTCTTCCTGTTAGCCTGAATTGGTATGATTTTTACTGGGAAGCTTAGAAACACTCTAAAATTCTGCATCAGTTGAAACTATTTTCATTTTTATTGACTCATTAAAAAATAGGGGCACCTGGGTTGGCTCAGTGGGTTAAAGCCTTTGC
>PISX010029917.1:0-19406 GCA_004024625.1 Mellivora capensis | reverse complement strand
CGTTATGAAAGAATTAAACTCAGGCCTCCTTTGTTTAAAATAAAAACCAAACCTAGGTATAATTCACATTTTTTTAGAAAATTATAGATTCCAGTAGGGATTAAGAGATATACTTGTTGTGTTGACCGCTGGTTGATGTATGGAATTGTTCAATCACTATATTATACACCTGAAACTGATAAAATACTGTATGTTAACTATACTGAATTAAAAGAAAAGAAAATTAGATTCTATAATATTTGAGGGAAAGTATATTTTATGACATTAGGTACAATGCTCAGTGTATTTTCCTTGTACTTTTTATATGTAGATGACAGAACTAATTCCTCTATTTTAGGATATGTCAGCATATGTGAAGAAAATCCAATTTAAATTACATGAAAGCTATGGCAATCCTTTAAGAGGTACAGTACAGTTTTTTGATTCATAATGTAAAGTTTATTTAACAAATTTAAAAAGATGTAGGAGACTGTACCAGTAATTTATAATTTATAATTGTTTTATTTTTTTCTCTTCAGTTGTTACTAAGCCTCCCTATGAAATTACTGAAACAGGATGGGGTGAATTTGAAATAATCATCAAAATATTTTTCATTGATCCTAATGAGAGACCTGTGAGTAATGATAATCTTTGTAAACATAAAATAGATTTTTGTAATTGTGAAAATGTAACATACTTAATGAATAGTTTGTTATATGTTGACATTTTTATTCAGATACACTTTATGTAAGCTTATAGCATGGTGTATTTTGCCATGAGTTAAGGTTTTTAATTTTTATGGGAAGTACCTTTCAAAACTTATTTTTCAATTATAGAAAGAAGAGATATAATGTGAACATTTCTCAGAAAGAAACCATGGAATCATGTGATTACCACAGCAGAAGTTTCAAATTCAGGGCAGCTGGGTAGCTCAGTTTTTAAGCATCTGCCTTCAGCTCAGGTCATGATCCCAGGGTCCTGGGATTGAGCCCACCCCCTCTGCTTGTGTTCCCTCTCTTGCTGAGTCTATCAAATCAGTAAAATCTTAAAAAAAAAAAAAAAAAAGTTTAAAATTCATTAATATTATTTGGTTATTAGTAATAAACAAGATGAGTCCATCTGTTGTCTAGAATGAGAGTATCTGGTTTTTTATAGTTAAAAACCCTAGCAACAGTGTTTTTGGTTTTTTAAGTTGCTACACTACTAGCAGCTTTATTTTATGCATGAATTTTTATTTACAACCACTGATTTTTTTTCTTTTGTTCTCTTCTTACCAGATTGTTGCTTGATAATGTAAAAAGTCCCTCAAAACGTTCACTTTGATCCCTCAGCAGTTTTGTGAGGTTGAGGATATCCTCATTTTAGAGATGAGGATACTAAGGTTCAGGGATCAAGTCATATGCTCAGAAACACAGTTAACTGTGGCAGCTAGTTTTGAACCCAGTTTATTTGCATTCAGACCTCACATTCTTTGCATTATCCTTCCTTTAGAATAAAACTACTCAGCTTGTTTTGTTTGTGAACCCATAGGGTTACAACTTAGTTATAGCTCCCTCATTCCACATGTGTGGTTGGTGTTTAACTTCAGTTCAGATCATCACTATTAATTTTCATCTTGATAGATTCGGTGCATTCCTTTAGCACCAAACTTTTACACTTTTATAATCAGATTACATTTTTAAAAGTGTATGGGCTTCTAACAGAGCTATGACCTGGGCCTGTAGTTCAGAAAATTAGTTCCTAGTGGACTGCACCAGAGATATCGGAGTTGTTTTTTAAAAAATTCAAATTCCTAGGCCCCATCCCCTGGAGAGTCTGATTTAGTAGGTTTGGAGAGGGGCCAGTACCCCTCAAAATAACCCGTGTGATTTTGATGCACAGTAAGACTTAGGACTCATAGGTATAGGCCATACTTCTACGTAGGAATTCCTTACGCTGTCTTTCAAATGAGTCTTGTTTGGGCTTGCTGTCTCCAGTAGAGAGACTATTGACTTTTGTCCTTAAGTGAAAGATCCTATTCAGATCTGGGGTAGTTCTGGTGGTAAGAAAGCTCTAGTTTAGGGGCACCTGGGTGGCTCAGTGGGTTAAGCCTCTGCCTTCAGCTCAGGTCATGATCTCAGGGTCCTGGGATCGAGCCCCACATCGGTCTCTCTGCTCAGCAGGGAGCCTCCTTCCCCCTCTCTGTCTGCCTCTCTGCCTACTTGTGATCTCTCTCTCTCTGTCAAATAAATAAAATCTTTAAGAAAAAAAGAAAAAAAGCTCCACCTTGGACTTTTTACCGATAACTATTCATATATTCATTTTCTTTTCTCCTGAATAACATCTATAGCTCATTTAAATGTTTTCCATTTGATAAGGTTTTCAGATGTCCTATCATTCTTTTGTTCTTCTAGAATACTCACAACAGACATTATATTCTATTTGGCAAGAAATTATTAAATATCCATTACTTGCCAAGATACTGTTCAAGGGGTAGGATACAAAGATGAGATTCTGCTTCTGTCCTTAATGAAAATAGTCTATTAGGAAGGATAGAACCCAGAAATACAGCAGATGTTGAGAGAGAAGGAAAAAAAATCAGTAATGCTACTAGTACAGAAACTCTTTTTAACTTTGTAAGATTACTTGAATTCATTTTTACTTTGAGAATGTGTTGCCTTACTTGTCTGTTCTTCATCTGTCCTATCTATCACTCCCAATTGGAAAATACATCTCTGAAAGAAATCACTATATCATATAATATTGTTATGAGACAACTCTCAAAATCCACTCTTGGAAAGAGTGGTTATTGTACTTCTGCAGTGATTAATTTATTGAATAGGTTTCCATATAGATCTACACAGGCCTGAATTTTACCACCCAAAAACTGTCTCATGTTCTTTTAGTATAATGAAACCATTACACTTTTTTAATTGTTGGCTCTTTTTTTTTTTTTTTAAGATTTTATTCATTTATAACAGAGAGGGAGCACAAGCACAGGGGAGCAGGAGAGGGAGAAGCAGGCTCCCTGCCAAGCAGGGACCCTGACTCAGGGCTTGATCCCAGGACCCTGGGACTGTGACCTGAGCCAAAGGTAGATGCCTAATGACTGAGCCACCCAGGCATCCCTTTAATTGTTGGCTCTTTTAAGATAAGTCATGATGTTTTATTTAAAATAATAAAGACACAGGTAACATGTGATTTATTCCTGTTACCCAGTTATAGATTAAAAATCTGTAGATCAAACTATTATAGATTATAGACCAAATCATTATAAAAGGAATGATTGTTCCTAAAAACCAAAATGTTGAACTTGGTTTTTTATTCATAGAAATATCTTTGTGTCTAGTTTAGGCATTTTCATTGATCTAAGAATCTTCAAACACCCCTTAAAATTAGAGACATCTGTCTTGACATTTTTCATTGTCTACATCTACATGAATGCCTCTAAGTGTCTGAATAATAAATTCAAGGAAGGATAGTTTTATGATGCAGTTTTTAAATCATTCATAAATTATAAAAGTACAGTATGTGCATGGTTTAAAAAAAGATTTTAAAAATAAAAAATACAGGGCGCCTGGGTGGCTCAGTGGGTTAAAGCCTCTGCCTTCAGCTCAGGTCATGATCCCAGAGTCCTGGGATCGAGCCCTGCATCAGGCTCTCTGCTCTGCGGGGAGCCTGCTTCCTCCTCTCTCTCTGCCTGCCTCTCTGCCTACTTGTGATCTGTCAAATAAATAAAATCTTTAAAAATAAATAAGTAAAAAATACAAGTTTCCTGCATGAGTTTCTTAGGGCTGCCATAACAAAGCACCCCAAATTGAGTAGCTAAAAACAACAGGTATTTATTCTCACAGTTCTGAAGGCAAGGTATTGGCCATGCTCTCTCCAAAACCTCTAGGAAAGGATCCTTTCTGGCATCTTCTAGTTCCTGGTAGCCCAGAGGGTTTCTTGGCTCTGGTGGCATAATTAAAATCTTTGCCTCCATTGTCACCTGGCTCCTCTCCTTCCTTGTCTCTGTGTCTCTTAGGAGGACACCAGTCGTATTGGGTCAGGGTCTTAGCTAAAACTCTCATCTCAACTTTATTACATCTGCAAAGACCTATTTCCAAATAAGGTCACATTTACTAGTACTGAGGCTTAGGACTTCGGCATATCTTTTTAAGGGACACAGTTCAACCCATAACATCTTCTTTCTCCCACCTCTGGCTCCTTCCCTAGGAAAACCACAATGATTGTTTTCTGTTTCTCTAGAAATTACTCCTATGCATCTCATATATTTGAATCGCCAAATTCGGATTTTTCAGTTTTCAGTAGTACCTGTCACCTCATTATGTGATGACAGATGATCCTTTTTCTTCATTGTTTCAGGCTTTTTTCATTTCTCTAGAGGAATTTCTTCAGAAATAATGCCTGAGAAACCTTCAGAGCCATTGCTACTGAAAATACCTTTATTTTGACCTCATACTTGATTGTTTGCTTAAAAACGTCTAAATTTCACAGGAGGATGTGCTGTCTCATGTCTGAGTGATGGGAGAAGGAAGGTTAATGGGCTCTGCCACACCACACAGCATTCTTCATTTCTGTACTTGTCGACTTTGGGCTTGGAGCCCCCCCACCCCCGTCTCCGCTGGTTCCAACCTGTAATGCTGCTTTCTGCCTTGAGTTTTCATGTTGTGAATTTCTCTATTACGGTTTGTCCACTTGTGTAGTCTCATCTCCTTTCTGTCTACTTGAGAAACTCATCAAATTGTCTGCTTTAAATATAGCAATAATGCATGCTCCTTAGAATTATTTAAGCTAACCTTTTGGAAAATTCTTTGAGGCCTCTGGATTGGTTTCTGCAATAATTTTAATATCAACTCTGCTGTTTTATTAGCTAGGTTTTATTTTGCTCAAGTAATCATACATTGTGCTGCAAAGCTTTTCCTTTGATGTCTTATTATACCTGTTTTTATGTATTTTGAAGACATGTTGGTTCTACCAAAGTGAATTATCATTGACAAACTTGTTTATTATGTTATTTGTGTAATAATATAGATCACCAGAGAAAATATCTTGCCCTCACTGAGCATTTTAGTATTGGTTATTTATTTTGAAAGTGTCAAATCTTTCCTCCCCCTGTAAATTTGTAAACTTTAATCTTGGGCAGAATAACTGTAAAATTAATCTCATTTAACTTGTGTAAGTAAAAAAGTTAATATCTTAGTGAATTTCCAGTTTAACTTCTATAGCTGTGTTTCATGTTATTTTTCTACATAGTTACTCTGTAGAGATGTTTACTGACATCCATACCTACCCTCTTTAAAACATTCATGTTTAGTAGATGTGGATGGATAATAATACCTAATAGGTAAATAAAAGTACAGAATTTGAGTGATTTGCCGCACAGTAACTTGTAGTTAAGATCTCGAATTTGACATGTTAACTAATTCTACTTTCTAATTTAGTTACAGAAATCATGATGTCTCACGATGATGAAAACCTTGCACAGATGTGACATCTGTTTTTATTTCACAGGTAACCCTCTATCATTTATTAAAGCTGTTTCAGTCAGACACCAATGCAATGCTGGGAAAAAAGACAGTGGTTTCAGAGTTCTATGATGAAATGGTAAGAGGATTTTATAATGAGAATTTTAAAAGCATTTTACGTTGTAGAACTTTGAAGTTATTGGGCTTTTTTTCATTCTATCCCATTAGATATTTCAAGACCCAACAGCAATGATGCAGCAATTATTAACAACATCTCGCCAGCTAACATTAGGAGCCTATAAGCATGAAACAGAATGTAAGTGCCATGAATTCATAATTAATCCTGAAATATAATGTATTCTATAATGGTGAAAGGATTATGGTTAGGGACTATTAAATTTTTTTCTAAGGATATATAAAGATAAATTTTTTAGGAGTTAAAAAAATATATGTGTTACTATAGAACCTCCAAGAAGAATGTTTTAAATTGTTCACAAAGTAGCATCTCACATTCTTTGAGATACTGTCTTTTATTCCCTAATCACATTTTAGCATAGCTTTCCATTAGTCTTGCTTAACCCGTCAGTCATTTTCTGTTTACTAGTGCTTGCTAATAAAATCTGTCAAGAACCTTGCAGAACATAATTATAGTTGACCCTTGAACAAGGCCGGGCTTAGAGCTGCTGACCACCCTCCTCTACTCAACCCACAGGTGGTCAAAAATCTCTGTAACTGTTTACTTCCCAAACACTTAACTACTAATAGCCTACTGCTGACTGGAAGCCTTATTGATAAACAGTCAGTTAACACATATTTTGCATATTATATATATTTTAGTCTTAAAATAAGCTAGAGAAAAAATGTTAGTCATAAGGGAAATACATTTATAGTACCATACTGTATTTACTGACAAAAAAAAAAAAATCCATGTATAAGTGGACCCATGAAATTCAAACCCATGTTGTTCAAGGGTCAACTGTATACTTTTGTATATAGTAGTATCCCCTATCCATGATTTTACTTTTCACGGTTTCAGTTACTTAACGGTCAACATTGGTGCAGAAGCAGGTGATCCTCTTCCTGACACATTGTCAAACAGTCAGTGGTAGCTTAATGCTGTGTCACAGGGCTCGTGTCGTTCACCTCACTTCATCTGGTTACCACTTAGGTATTTTATCATCTCATATCATTACAAGAAGGGAGAGTACAGTAGAATCAGATACTTAGAGACCACGTTTATGTAACTTATGACAGTATACTGTTAAATTATTCTATTTTATTAGTCATTGGTAATTTCTTACTGTGCTTAATTCATAAATTAAACTTTATCATAGGTCTATATGCAAAGGAAAAAGCATAATGGATATAGAAATCAGTATTATCCCATGGTTTCAGGCATCTACTGGGGGTCTTGGAATATGTTCCTCATGGATAAGGGGGGACTACTGTACTGTGAAGTAGTTTATCTCTCTTTGTTTACCCTATGTCATTTCACATAGTTTCAGATTAATGCTGGGGTGGTGAATACTAGAATGACACGTTGGTAATTAGTCATGTTATATTTTCCCTCTAAGCTGACATGGTGTCAGAATCCCTTACACATCTCCATGCAGCTACTGCCAGTCATTTGCAGTTGGTACTCAAGATGATACCTATTTGCCATCCTTGTGTTAATATTTGTGTCACCATTCATTCAGTTCTTTGATCTCCCATTAATTCGCTTATAGTATATATTGAGCACCATTACATGCCAGGCATTATTCTAGGTTCTGAAGATAGAGCCGTGTCCAGACCAGATAAAAATCCCTCCTTCCTGAGAGAAAGGCGAACACTAAATTAACAAAACAGTAAAGTGTAAGTTAGTAATTAGGTGATAGGGAGAAAAACAGGAGGGAGGGAACACCTTTGGTGGAGTTTATAGATCAGGTAAGAGAATACATTTATGAAGTGTATTGAAAGTTTATAAAACATTACTGCTAAAAAATTCATGGAGATTTGCTCAAGCACAGTGATCTTGCTATTCATAATAATTGCTTCTACAAGGAATAGTTAGAACAATAGTACACACTTAATGAGAGCTTACTGTATACTAGATAAGTTTTACATTTCTGAACTTCTTGAGTTAAGGGTATAACAACCCTAGGAAGGAGATGCTACTATTAGCCCTGTTCTGTGGGATAAAGGCCCTAGTGCATAGTGAGACTTAATGACTTGTTTCAAATCACCCAACAGAGCCAGGATTTAACCTGAATCCATGCTGTTCTGTTTGTTCTATCAATAAGTTATTTTATCTCTGTGTAAAAGCCTTACAGTCTGTGCTTCTAGCCAGTAAGTTATATTGGCTTTGTAAAAATAATAGTCCTCTTTGGATTAGTTTACTCTAAATTGAGACTTAAATTTAGAAGTTTAAAACAAATTATCATTCTTCTTATAAGCATTTAATATATAGGAAATAGAAAACTGAAATAAGCTAAAAGAAGTTTTTAAATGTTTTTCCTTACGATCCTCATTGCAAATTAGGTCTTCCTCCAAATACATCATGCCCTTTGCAGTCTTATGATTGGTCAGAAAATAAAGTGTAATGACTAAACCAAACAACAAGAATCTCTATAGTGTATGTTGTCCTTTTGACAAATAAGTTGGATCAGGTCTTCCTGGCTAGATTTAAAACTACCTGTTAACTGTTGTAATGACTGCTTGTTGTTTTCCAAATTTTTATGTGCTGTTTCCAGGGCCTGAGATGTCTACTTCATCCATCTAATTTCTTTCTCATTCTTTAAAACTCAGCTTGATTTTACTGCTGCCAAGAAACCTTCCTTGATACACACACCCTTTCACACTGGTATGAATCCAGGCTGCTTTCATAGCTCCCTATGACACTGTACAGCATTTTCCTTTCTTATCTATTGTCTACCTCACCCCAGCATCTAACAAAGTGCCTTCCACTCAGTATATGTTTTTTGTTTGATGTGGAGAGAGAGGGAGCAAGGGAATAAAAGCTGTTGCTTAGTAAAAAAGCACTCTAAACAAAGTCTAAAGACAGATAAGCCCTGAAAAAGTAATGTGCTCCTATCACAAATGACGAGTTTCTTTAATATATAAAGAGCTCCTGCACATCAGTAAGAAAGGCCAATAATTTAAAAGCTTGTGCCCAGCAGAAGAAAGCACCAACAAAATGAAAAGGCAACATACTGAATGGAAGAAGATATTTACAAAGTATGTATCTGGTAAAAGGATAATATTCAAAATGTATAAAGAACTCCTACAACTCAATAGCAAAAGAAGGAAACAATCCAGTTTAAAAATGAGCAGGATCTGAATTGATATTTTTCCAAAGAAGACATACAGGTGGCCAACAGGTACATGAAAAGGTGCTCAATGTCACTAATCTTTGGAAAATGCAACTTAAAATTACAATGAAATATGACCTCACACCTGTTAGAATGGCTGTTTGCTAAAGGACAAGAACTAACAAATGTTGGCATGTGGAGAAAAGGGAACCCTGATGCACTGTTGGTGGGCATGTAAATTGGTGCAGCTGCTACAGAACACAGCATAGAGGTTCCTCAGAAAATTTAAAAAAAGAACTACCATATGATCCAGCAGTTCCACTTCTGGATATTTATCTGAAGAAAACAGAAACGCTAACTTGGAAATTAAAGAGAGATATATACTTCTATGTTCATTACAGTGTTATTTACAATGTAATTGTAATTGCAAGATACGAAAACAACCTAAGTGTCTATTGATGAATGAACAAAGAAAATGTGATACATATATGCAATGGAATATTTTTTTTTAAGATTTTATTTATTTATTTGACAGAGATCACAAGCAGGCAGAGAGGTGGGCAGGCAGAGAGAGAGGAAGGGAAGCAGGCTCCCTGCTGAGCAGAGCCCGATGCGGGTCTTGATCCCAAGACCCTGAGACCATGACCTGAGCCTTAGGCAGAGGCTTAACCCACTGAGCCACCCAGGCGCCCTGCAATGGAATATTATTATTCAGCCATTAAAAAGAAGGAAATCTTGCCATGGATGAACCTTGAGGGCACTATGCTAATAAGTCAGAGAAAGACAAATGCTAAATGATCTTAATTACGTGGGGAATCTTAAAACAAAAACAACTGGGGTACCTGGGTGGCTCAGTTGGTTAAGTGTTGACTAGATTTTTGCTCAGGTCATGATCTCAGAGTCTTAAGCTTTGCACCCAGCAGGGAGTCTGCTTGTCTGCTTCTCTGCCTCTCCCTCTGCCCCTCCTCCTGCTCACACACGCACATGCTCTCTCTAAAATAAATCTTTTAAAAAAAAAAATGCTCATAGATAGAGAACAGATTGGTGGTTGTCAGAGGTGGGGGTGGGAGGTTGGTGAAATGGCTGAAAGGGGTCAAAAGGCACAAACTTTCAGTTACAAATAAGTCATGGGGATGTAATGTACAGCATGGAGACTATAGTTAGCAATACTGATTGCATATTTGAAAGTTGCTAAGAGATCTTAAAAGTTCTCATCACAGGAAAAAAATTTGTAACTATGATGACAGATGTTAGACTTACTGTGATGTTCATTTTGCAGTATATACAAACGTAGAATCATTAGTTGTACACCTGAAACTAATACGTCACTTACACCTCAGTTTTTTAAGAAGGCCAAATAATGTGCTAGAAAAATTAGCAAAGGTGGGCGCCTGAGTGGCTTAGTCAGTTAAGCGTCTGCCTTTGGCCTGGTTGTGATCTCAGGGTCCTGGGATCAAACCCTACATCAGGCTCCCTGCTCAATGGTTGGTCTGCTTCTCCTTCTCCCTCTGCTCCTGCTCATGTGCTCTCCCTCTCAAATAAATAAATAAATAAAATCTTTTAAGAAAAAAAATAGCAAAGGAGAGAAAGACAATCCATACAAAGGGAAGGAGAAATGTCTCTCCTAAACATAAAACGATTGGCCACTTCAGTAGGAAAAAGAGAAGGGTAAATTAAATATACCTTGAAATACCCTTTTTAACCTTTCAGGGTAACTGAGACCAAGAGATTGACACAGTAGGGGAACAGACATAAGGCTAGTGGAATTGGAAAGTAATAGAACCTTTAAGAGTTACTTGGCATTCCTTCAGAGTTACAAGTACATATATCCCAACAATTGTACTTACAGGTATTTGTCCTACAAGTGTACTCATTATCCCACAAATATACTGAAGTAGTTATAGCATATACCGTAGCATTGTTTATGAAAGAAAAAATGGAAGTACTCAGTGTATAGCAAAGGAGACAGTTATGTATGTCTATTAGGTGAAGTCACCTGCAGCCATGAAAAGAATGAGACAGCTGTAGGATACGAATGGGCTTTCAGACATCATGTTAAGTGAAGCAGCAAGATACAGAGCAGTGTGTAGGTAGTATGATACCACTTGCTTTGGAGGTAAGAAGAAATCACACTTAGATGTGTGCTTGTCTATGAACAAAATATTTCTGGAAGGATACCAAAGAATCCCCAAACTCATTATCTCTGGGAAGAAACACTGATTGGTGTTTTTGGTGGGGGTGGGGGGGGGCAGAGGTGGAAAGAGACATTTTTTCATTATCTACATTTACAGCCTTTTAATTTTGTATCATATATAGGTACTCCTATTTTCAAAAATAATTTTCAAAGTTAAAAGCAGTGAAAGAAATTACAAAGGAAAATAAGGATTGTTTTGGCAATATAAAATTTTACCTGTATTATAAAATATATCATAAAAAGGAAGTCACCAGCCATAAACAAATATTATTGCATGTTTTTAATGTGCTAGATGCTTTACATTTATTACTTAATCCTCAAATATTCTCTGAGAAATACAGTTTTAACTGTACCAAATAGAAACTACATTGAGGGAGACTTAGGAAATATCAGCACTTAGCTAATAAGGGGCCAAGGTTGTATTTGAACTGAAGTCTTTCTGATTTCAAAGGGTTACCCCACACACACACACCAAACCATGCTGCTTCCAATTAGTGATCGTCTTATCGAAAGTACAGCTGTGGGGGCGTCTGGGTGGCTCAGTGGGTTAAATAAAGCCTCTGCCTTCAGCTCAGGTCATGATCTCAGGGTCCCTCCGATCCGATCGAGCCCCTCATCAGGCTCTCTGCTCAGCGGGGAGCCTGCTTCCCCCTCTCTCTCTGCCTGCCTCTCTGCCCGCTTGTGATCTCTGTCTGTCAAATAAATTAATAAAATCTTAAAAAAAAAAAAGTACAACTGTGCTTTCACAGTCATCAGCAGCAATTACCTGAAATGTCCACAAGATGGAAATGCTGGACAGAAGTAGGCATTTTTCTTTGTAAAACATAAGACTACACTATCCAAGTGGGATATTTAAATAGTTGTGTTCTATTTTGCAGTAATGATATTTTCTTTAGTAATTTGTTATGTGACCAGCTAGAACGTTTTAAATATCATTTAGTGTTTCTCTGTCATAATGGTAGTTCGGAAGCATTTTATGTACCTGACAGTATTCTAGATACTTTATGTACATTAATTCATTTAAAAATTTTGAATAAAGTTTACATATGAACTAAAAATGGAAGTTTACAGGTCTGCTTACTAAGATGCTAAATCCTCTTTACTAGCTGGTCAACCAGTAGGAGTCATTCCACGAGCACCAAGAAAATAGAAAACCTCAACTAAGAGCACATTATCTCCAGAACTTCTGTAAAATCATTAAGACTAGTTTGGGGGAGGGGCGCCTGGGTGGCTCAGTGGGTTAAAGCCTCTGCCTTCAGCTCAGGTCATGATCCCAGGGTCCTGGGATCGAGCCCTGCATCAGGCTCTCTGCTCAGCGAGGAGCCTGCTTCCTCCTCTCTCTGTCTCTGCCTGCCTCTCTGCCCACTTGTGATCTGTCAAATAAATAAATAAATAAAATCTTGGAAAAAAAAAAAAAGACTAGTTTGGGGAAAAATAGGTCATAAAATATACTAAATGAGACAAAACTAGAAGTTAAAAAAAATTAAAAATCTTTTTCTAATAATATGAGGTATTTGTTATAGTCATCATAATATAATGAGAAATGAGCATAGAAATAATAAACTTAGAGTGGCACAGCTAGTAAATGGTACAGCTGGAATTTAGACCTAGGTGGTTATTGCTATTAAAAAAAAAAATAGGGACGCCTGCGTGGCTCAGTTGGTTAAGCGACTGCCTTCGGCTCAGGTCATGATCCTAGCGTCCTGGGATCGAGTCCCACATCGGGCTCCTTGCTCAGCAGGGAGCCTGCTTCTCCCTTTGCCTGCCACTCTGTCTGCTTGTGCTCGCTCGGTCTCTCTCCCTCTCTCTCTGACAAATAAATAAATTTAAAATATATATATATATGGGTTTGGGCGCCTGGGTGGCTCAATTGGTTGGGTGACTGCCTTCAGCTCAGGTCATGATCTTGGAGTCCCAGGATCGAGTCCCGCTTTGGGCTCCCTACTAAGTGGGGAGCCTGCTTCTCCCTCTGACCTCCCCGCTTTCGTTCTCTCTCTTATTCTCTCTCTTTCAAATAAGTAAATAAAACTTTTTTTTAAAATAGGGGTTTATATTACCAGCATGATTTTATTTATGTAAGCTTTACTGTACATACATTTAAGAACACTGTATTTAGTTATCTCTTTTTATTGGCTGGATGTCTCTTGGATTATATGCCACCTTATTTCCAAATTAATATGTATGTGGAGAGAAAAACAAGGACATTATGTCTTAACATCTTAATTGTGAAATAAAATGTGAGTGACCAGAATTTCATTCTCAGTTGTAGAAAATGTCTTAGATTCTCTTGTGAGAGTTTAAGACTTTCTACTCCCCACCCTATATCTAATGTATTTTAAGTTGTTTATATTTCATCATGGAAACTGACCTAAGGAAATGCCATATTTATTACTCTCTGACATACCTTAGACATGTGAGAAAAATGAAAATGTTCAATTAAAAATATGTTTTCCTCAGTTGCAGAACTTGAAGTGAAAACCAGAGAAAAATTAGAAGCTGCGAAAAAAAAAACAAGCTTTGAAATTGCAGAGCTTAAGGAGAGATTAAAGGCAAGTCGTGAAACCATAAATTGTTTAAAAAATGAAATCAGGAAACTTGAAGAAGATGATCAAACAAAAGACATATAAATAGTTCTAAGAGAACTTGCTAGTAAGCTAAGCTGAAAATAAGATGGACTTTAAGGGAGAGATGGACTGCAAATGCCGTGGTGTTTCTTAGAGAAACGACACATGTAGGTGTTGACCACAGATTTCCCAGCAATGGGGTCAAAGGATTTGTACTTTTCAAGCAATCTTTAAGGTGAAGTAGATGTGGTTAATAAGAATGAATGCTGTATAGGCATTTATCAACCCATTTTGGGGTAACTCTAATGATGTTAAGCACAATTTAAAAAAAATTTTTGCATTGTATATATAGTTTATCCTTTTGACAGGCATCACAATTTCATAATAAAGTATAAGTTGTACAAATTTTGTACTTTCCTGGTAGAAATAGATCGTAAATTAACATGTGTATTTAATTTTTTAAGTTCTTACCTGTCCCCATCCTAACTCTTTTGTATTGGTTGTACCCACTGCCCAATAAGTACTCAATAAATGTAGTTTACAGATCTTGTGTCTGTCTCTGGTTGTGTTTCTTCCTCTTTGATGAACCACCTGTATGTAGCTCTCATTACAATTAATGTATCTCCCATTATACTGTGACCTCACATCTCTCACTGGCACTCACTGTAGCATAGACATGGCAAAGATCACATTTTGAGTGTTGTTCTGCCTCACTACCACAGTGTCATTTGTTTTCATGTAGAAAAATATTTAATCCCTCATATATTTTCCAAAGATATATACAAAGCTGCTATGTATCAGCTTCATATATGACCCCTAATTTCTCTACTTTCTCCTTAGCCTCTTGTTCAAATCCACATAGTGAGCCCTATACTTGGACTCATCTGATTGGAACCTGTAATAGTGCTTGAGGCCACATAGGCTGATCTTTCTAGGCAACCTAGGGACAACAATAGGTAGAAAAGTGATTTGGGAAACATATAATAATATTAGTTAATGGCAACCATGCCTATACCTAATATAAGGATTCTGTAATCTCTGTGTTTATCTACTCTAGCACTTGATGCTTTTTATCTGCCCATAGGTTAGTTACTTTGAATATTTACTTTGTTGCTTTATTTTTTAAGTTGTGGCACTTAACAAGCATTATGAGGTTGTACAAAGGTCTCTGTGGTCTTAAAATTTCTGCCAGGCCCTATGGGATTGGAAGTGGCACTTCTTGTGACAGACATCATTCATCTTTCCTCTACCTCCAATCCAATGCCTATAGTATAGGGTGGGGCCTGGGGATTGACCAGAAAAACTACAATAGGGAAAAGTCCCATTCCACTTGAGGGACCCTGACAGGGGAGATTATCCCTCCATCATTCTAGTCAGATTAGCCCCCAAGAATGTGTTGGTTCATGGAGGCAGTTCTGACTTTAGGCATGGGTGAGTACAAGAGTCCAAAATAGGTCATTATGGCTCAGTCTTGCCCTCCAACAACTCTTACTTTTGTTTTGGCTTTAATCTAGGTAGGATCTCTCCAGAATATGCAGAGAGCTCTTATAACTCTATCACCCAATTTTAAAATGGCCAAAGGATTGAATAGACATTTCTCCAAGGAAATACAAATAGCCACCAAGCAAATGAGATGCTGCACATCATTAGTTATTAGAAAAATGCAAATCACGGGCTCCTAGGTGGTTCAGTCATTAAATGTCTACCTTTGGCTCAGGTCATGATCACGGGGTCCTGGGATTGATTCCCACGTCGGGCTCTCTGCTCAGTGGGAGGGATTTGTGTATTTTCTCTCTCCCACTCCCCCTGCTTGTGTTCCCTCTTGCTGTGTCTCTGTCAAATAAATAAATAATAAAAAAATTAAATTTAAAAAATGCAAATCAGAACCACAATGAGATACCACTTTTATACCAACCAGGCATCTATAATTGTGAACAAAACAAGACAAAAAAGTTGGTGAGGATGTGGAGAAATTGGAACTCTCATATATTGCTAATGAGAATATAAAAAAGTGTAGCCACCTAATGAAAACAATTTGGCAATTCCTCAAAAAGTTAAGCTTGGTTATGCTAATGATCCAGTAATTCTGCTAGGTGTGTACCCAAGAGAAATGAAAACTTGTTCATATAGAAACTTGTACTTGAATGTTCAGGGCACAATTGAGTATAATGGCCAAAAAAGGAAACAACCCAAATACCCAAATATCCATCAACTGGTGAATGAATAAATAAAATGTGCTATATCCACACAATGGAATATTATTCAGCCAGAAGGAAGGAAGTACTGATTCTGCAGCATCATGAATGAACCTTAAAAACATGCTAAGTGAAAGAAGTCAGACACCAAGGCCACATATTGTATGATTCCATTTGTATGAAATTGCCAGAATGCCCAAATCTTTAAAAACAAAATTTATCAGTTGTTGCCAGCAAATGGGGAGAAGGGGATTTCTGTTTGGGGGTGATAAAATGTTCTGGAATTCGTGATGATGATTGCACAATCTTGTGAATACATAAAAACACTGAATTGTACATTCTCAAAATGGTTTAAGTGAATACTGTAAATTTGATCTCAAATTTTAAACATTTAAGTGGCAAATTTTGTCTAGAGTTATACAGACTTTAAAAACATTCTACAAGTTCTTGATTTCTAGATCTCCATTCGTCTACATGTAGAAGAGACTATTTATTTGCCAAGGATTAATTCATTGAGGTAAAGACTAAAAAAAAAAGAAACACAGCTAATGAGGCAGCTCACTTTTTACAAGAAGATCAAAACATAAGTTTCATTTTTCTACATAGTGGTAAATAGTGTTGCTATCCAAATTTTATACATAGGAAACTAAGGGACTATAGCTAGATGTTGGGTCAACCAACAGTGTGACTCAAATTAGTAATGGGTCTTTCTGCCTCAAGAAAGACTTAATTTTTATGTTCAAAGCATTAGCATTTTAAATTATTGTTCATCCCTAAATACTTCTCAAATCTCCTTTCTTTGACTAATTGGATTAATTTTTTTTTTAAGATTTTATTTATTTATTTGAGAGAGAGCATGACCGAGGAGAAAGTCAGAGGGAGAAGCAGACTCCCCGTGGAGCTGGGAGCCCGATGCGGGACTTGATCCCAGGACTCCGGGATCATGACCTGAGGTGAAGGCAGTCGTCCAGCCAACTGAGCCACCCAGGCGTCCCGAGTAATTGGATTAATTTAAGACAATCAAATAGGAACATCAGGTGGCAAGAATGCAAAGTGTTGAGATAATAATCTGGCTAGCTATTAGCAACATTTTTGAAAACTTTGGGGTTAAGTTCTATTGGCTGGAATATTAAAGAATAGATAATTGGAATCTAAATGTAGAAGACATTTCAGGTACCTGTTGCTAAGCATTATCCCTAATATCTGCAGGGTGTTTTTAAATCTTAAATAGTAATAGACTTTAAATTCTTGAGATTGGAACCAAAGAATGAGATCATGCAGGTATTAGCTAGAGAGAACATGAGTAAATATTTTTTGGAATTGGAAAGAACTGTTAAAGCACAGAGGGAAACTCAGAAATCAAAAAATTCTAGATCTCAAATGGAATGAGTTTGGGAATCTCTTGGGATTTGCTTTAAAATAATCTGGGAATAATAGATGGGAATAATCTAGGGAATAATCTATGGGAGAAGGTAGGGGGAATAGGGCATATAGATGAAACATGATTGACCATATATTGATAGTTTTTGAAGCTGAGCAATAGGAATTATTCTTTCAACTTTTGTATATGCTTGAAACTTTCCATAATAAAATTCTTTAACATGAGATAGAAGAAACTATTAAAATTCTACCTTTCTTCTTCCTGAAGTCTAGAACTGATAAAGAGTAAGTCATTTTAATCATAACACACACTCAGAAGATGACAGTAGCTTCCAGTTGAATAGTTTACATTTTTACTTCTGTATCTCTTATTTTAATAATTCTAGCAGATTCTTCACTATTGATTGGATATTATAAAAGTCTGGAAGGATGAGGGTGCCTGGGTGGCTCCGTCAGTTAAGTGTCCGACCTTTGATTTTGTTTTTGATCATGAGATGGGGCCCCAAGAGGGGCTCCGCACTGGGGTGAAGCCTGCTTTAGATTCTTTCTCTGCTTCTCCCTTCCCCCCCTCAAAAAGAAAAAAAAAAATTCTGGAAGGATGGATGGGAGGAAGAATTATAGGCACTGTTGCTATCTACAGTATGTATGTGTGTGTTTGAATTTTTGCAGTAAGAGTGCATTTCATTTGATTGAAAAAATAACAAAATAGTTTAAATGAAAAGGAAGAATAGATGTTTTGATTATCAGAATATTGCCTCCTGTGAGCCAGATCATTATGAAGTGTCATGTGACAGTTCAGAGAAATGAAACATGACTTGTGAATTATTAGAGAAGCTGATGAACCAGGACTTCAGAAACTACTGGAGGGACTCCGGTAAGCATCATCCCTTGAACTGGGATAAATAACATCATGGGGGCGCCTGAGTGGCTCAGTGGGTTAAAGCTTCTGCCTTCGGCTCAGGTCATGATCCCAGGACTCTGCTCAGCAGGGAGCCTGCTTCCTCCTCTCTCTCTGCCTGCCTCTCTGCTGTCAAATAAATAAATAAAACCTTTAAAAAAAAAAGATTTTATTATTTATTTGACAGACAGAGATCACAAGTAGGCAGAGAGGCAGGCAGAGAGAGAGAGGGGGGGAAGCAGGCTCCCCGCCGAGCAGAGAGCCCGATGTGGGGCTTGATCCCAGGACCCTGGGATCATGACCTGAGCCGAAAACAGAGGCTTTAACCCACTGAGCCACCCAGGCGCCCCAAATAATAAAATCTTAAAAAAATAATAACATCATGAACTCTCTGGTCTGGCTTTTTAATTATTTGTAATTATTTTTAATTATTTGTAGCTGTTTTTTTCATTAATTGGCCACCTAGATTTCTATAGCTTTGTATAATATGCCCCAGGATATTCCTAACTCCGGGTAGCCTCCCCTTCACCCACCCCAGTCTTGTTTACTTTCCCACTTTCACTGGCTACGCAGCCTGGCTTAACTGCTCTCTATCCTCTACGAGGCTTCATTGCTCTTCAGTAATTCTTTAGTCTACCCTTAGTGAATTCAATATTGCTGTTTGAAAATTTCCAGTGAACTGAATCACCACTCCCCTTATTTCACTAAATAAGAGTCATAAATTTAGAAAGGAGTTTAGAGAATATCTGACTCAATTCCTTCATTTGATGAGGGAATACAGTCTTGCAGGAATTAAGTGGCTTTCAAAGTCACACAATCTTTTGGGGCCAGAGATAGAATTTGAATTCAGCATTTCCTGACTGCGTAGTCATAGTAGTAGAGCTCCAGAGTACAGCTCCATCAAGGCTTATACAATATTGTATGAATTGGCAGTCACCCTGAAATTAACTTGCCAAGAATGAAGGAGGGATGTACTGCTACCGATTCAGTCAAATCCCTACCATCAAAACTTTGGTTTATTCTCCTTTCAGCTAATCTGGTCAAATCATGGTCTCAAAATTAATGAGAATTGTCATCCCTACTTGGTTTAATTACATGCATGAATTGAAACCACAATTCTATTTACTCTTATTGTGCACATCAGCAGATGACCTCAGTTCTTACATCATTGAGATCACTGATGCCATTCAAATTGACCCTGCTCACTTCCACCCAGCCAAATTTCCTCTTTGTTCTTCCCAAATCCTGCTTTCTTTCATCCCCCTAATGTTGTTTCCATCGGTAGTTCTGATTCCAATCTATACTACCTACTACTGCAAATTTATAATTGGGGGAAAGTTGCTTCACTCTCCTGAGCCTCCGTTTGTTTTAGTGAATATGAATATACTACCCACCTCAGAGAATTCTGTTTAAGGGAAAATGAAATAACATATGTAAAAGCACTTTGAATGGTAAG
>PISX010029916.1:0-19373 GCA_004024625.1 Mellivora capensis | reverse complement strand
CTGAATTTTTCTTCTGTTGGGCATTCCTCCTCCTAGTCATTTTGGTGAGAGTTGGCTGAATGGTTGTAGCTGGATGTATCGACCTTGGTGCAGTGAAGGTGCACCCTGGAATGCTTCTGAGCAATCAAGAGTCCCCACCCAAATGAAAGAAAAAAAGAAAGAGAGAAAACAGAAAAAGAGAGAAAGAGAGAGAGAGAGATAGGAAAAAGAAAGAAGGATAAAAGAGAAGGCTCAGCCCAAATGGGCCCCAAGGTAAAGTTTGTGAAATATACAAATACAGACAAACAAAAAAGACTGATAGAAGTATATGACAAGAGAAGAAAAAAAATATGTACATATATATGTAGAAGCAAAACAAAGAATCAAACAGACAAACAAACAAACAAAAAAGAACCTCGTCAAAAAAACCCTAAGTATAAGATTTATAGACTACCAGGACAAACACAAGTATACAAAAATACTGGTAGGAGAAAAAGATGGGGGAGTGGTTGTAAATTCTCAGTGTGGGCGAGGAAGGTTATTTTGCTTCTTCCTGGATGTATCTTGATATCTTTTTTAAGGGATACAACTTTCCTAAGATATCAGGGGATTAAAAATTGGTTTACCTATAGGGGTAGCACTGATTGGGGAGAGGGGATTACCTTGAATTTTAACTCTATATGAATATTAGCAAATAAAAGTAAAGAAAAGAATGATCTAAACTAAAGTGAAATTAAAGAAAATATATAAAAAATAGAAAATCAAAAGGAAAACATGGGTATATGTATCAAAAAGTTCAGGTTAGAAGTTTATTATGGAATTTGATGTACTGGATGTCTTACTGTGATGGTAAATAGGCTAAAAAAATCTATATAACAAAATAAAAAAGATTAAAAATATTTTAAAAATGAACCAGAATAGTGGGAACGAATTAAAAATTAAACATATCTATGAAGTAGTAGTGATTGTTGTCTTCTCGGCTGGTTGGCTTTCTGGGGGAAGGGCCTGCCGCGTGGGTTTTCAGGCGGTGTTTCCTGAGTTAAGTCCTCCTGCCCCCCTCCAGGGGGTGGGCTCTGAGGAAACCGGGCCTTTAGGCTTTTGTTCTCTGGAGGTTTTTATGTCTGTTTCTTTGTTTTCTCTCCCCTTGGCAGCTCCGGATGGTTCCTGGAGGTTTAGAGGAAAGCAAACTGCACCCAGACCTCCCTCCCAGAGAGACGCCCCAGTCCATTCCCCTCTGGGTGCTGCAGAGCAGGTTCCCAGCCACGATCTCTGGGGACACCTGTGTGTCCTGTTTGTACTCAAAACCACAAGCAGCAGCTGTCTGGGCAGCTCCAGACCGCCAGAGAGGTTCCAAGCAGGGAAGGCACACAGAGATTTTCCTGCTGGCCTGAGCTGAGAGGGATCAGACTTTCTGGGTCCTAAAGAGCCCCCCGCTGGTGTCCGAGCGCCTCTCTCAGGGGAGGGGGTGGAGCGCGTCTCCGGCTCTGCTAGTGCAGCCCGGCACACATGTGGGGACTGCAAAAGTCTGTTTCTGCTCTGGGAGGGTCCCAGCCCCTGCCACATGCCAAGCGCCCTTAGGAGGTCTCCTCACAGCTCAGAGACCAAGACCTGGTTTCTCTACTGCACTCTCTCTGGCTTAGCGCCAGGGGTGTCTGCCCTCCGTGGGGGACTTAAGCCCCTGTCCCTAACAGTTCCAATTCCCACAATTTCACCCTGCGATCTTTTCTCTTTTTGAGTGCTTTTTATCAGTCTTCAAGTTAATGTCCCCAGTCTTAGGGGACTCTCGTATTGGGGTATTACTTCCCAATGCATCTCCTCTGGTGGCTCCCTCCCCCTTTTGTTTATCTTCCGATACCAGTCCAGTGTTCCCGCTCCGCTTTACCTGCCCACTGGCGTCTTCTGCCCCCGTAGAGATCCTGACGTCCCACTGGCCTCTTCTGCCCCCGTAGAGATCCTGACGAGTAGAATTTTGATCTCAGGCTGATTTCATGAGTGATCGGAGTTCCTTGGTAGGTAATCAGCTCACTTTAGGGGACAGGTTGAACCAGAGCCTCCTCCTAGTTCCCCACCATCTTGTCTCCCCCATGGTTAACTTTCTTTGATTTGAATCCTGAAACCTCAAAATTAAAGATATCTTCTCTTCAGAACTCCCTAGTGATATCCTATTTTTTAAATTAACAAAGGTCACAGAAAATGATTCACACTCAAACCATTTTAAACTTAAACTTCTTAAAACCTTCCTCTCTCTGTCATATATGTATATATTTTTTTCTCCCATCTATTTAAATTTCTCCTTTTTCCTGCCCATTCTTCTGGTTTCTGTAAATGAGCTACTCTTTCATTCATTTTTGTTCTAAGGGGAAGAGCAATCTTATTGCATATATTCCATTAAGATTTCTGGACCAAATGCTGGATCTATACAAGTTGCATTTAAACCATGATCTACAGCCAAGATAAGGTCAATAATTAAAGATTTTCTTAAATCAGGAAGACAGGAAGAATTTGCTTCTGAAT
The DNA here is from genome assembly GCA_004024625.1 of Mellivora capensis. Lineage (NCBI taxonomy): Eukaryota > Metazoa > Chordata > Mammalia > Carnivora > Mustelidae > Mellivora > Mellivora capensis. Next base: position 16,880 of record PISX010029916.1, on the reverse strand, counting down.
TAAGGATTTTGTTAATACTTATTTAATACAATAGTTCATTTGATTGTTAACATCTTAGAGGGAAATGTTAAAAGCAGCAGAATAAAAAAGCTGGTACAACATTTAAATAGCATAGCTGTTAATAATTCGAAAAGATGTACTTGAAACCTACCACATCAAGCTATTTCAGAAACTTTTCATTAAGAATAGACTGAACAGAGATTCCAAATGGCAAATGAAATAAAGCTGATCAATAAATCATTTTAAAAATTAATTTTAGAAAATTTTCAAAATATTCTAGAAGTCAGAAGGTAAAAGGAAAAAAAAAAGTTTTTCCCCACTTTGCTAAGTATCTCAACCTGAAATAGGTCTTAGCAAGGAAAAAGAAAGGAATTGGAAATTGACATTCAAAACATATGTCTTGGGGCTCCTGGGTGGCTCTGTTTGTTAAGGCAATTGCCTTCAGATCAGGGCATGGTCTTAGGGTACTTAGTTCCAGCCCTGTCTGCTTCTCCCTCTTCCGCTCCCCCTGCTTGTGTTTTCTTGTTCTCTCTCTGTCAAATATATAAATAAAATCTTTAAAACAAACAACTCCCTCCCCCCCCAAAACTTATTGCTTAACTGCTTTAATGCGCTGTGAATCCAAGTGTATCCACATCAAGTCATCTTTCATTGAATTGTGTTTAATAAATCATCTTCTTAACTGGCAAAAATAAATAAGTAAAATAAACAGCAGTAAAAATTAAATAATCTGGAAATCATAACTTTGTGGCTCACCAGATAAAATAATTGGTCTCCAAAAATAATAGAAGACAGAGAAGTTCTCTCTTATCAAAGAATTGTGAGCTTAAAGAGATACCTTATAAAATTCAAGCAAAAGATCCATTAGAAGAACCACTATTTCATTTTGGCTAGATACAAGAGGACCACTATTAAAAATAAATCAAACTACACTGTTGTAAGTAGAGCTAATAATATCCCCTGATTTCCTGTCTACCTCGTAAGGGTCATTATTCATAGATTGAAATGAACAAAAAGAGACAATCAAGCTCAAAGAGCTCCCTCCTGATTTCAGTGCAGACACCCCCCTCCTCATCTATCTCAGCTTTCAACCTGGTCATGGTGGAGTTTATAGTTCAGATTGTGGCCAGGAATGACTGCCAGCTTCTGACCCAGCTGATGCAGAAAGAACAGCAGTCTGACTAGTCTCTTTTGTCACCTGGATATCTGTATCCATCATGTGTCTGTCCAACATATAACACAAGACTCCTTGGAGTACTAAGTGATTTAGTAGGGGAAATTTCTAAGAATTGATAAGTCTTTCCCATCTCTCAAACTCTTAACTGTTGTAATGACACCATTATCATTAGAATATTCCTTTTTTATTTGTAGCAAGTTTTCAAAAAAATCAAGTAGGAAGAAATCATATTTTACAGTGGAAATTCCAGATTAAATAAACTCTATGTTCATTCATTAAATAAACTCTATGTCAGAAAATTATTCTATGTACACAATCAAATTACAGCTGACCTACGCATGAATATTCCTACATGAATAACAATGTAATAAATATAAAAAAATAGCTGTCATCCTTGAATCTATCTATGAGGAAAAGATTCCTTATACATAATTAGAAACGTTGGAGCACAGTCTGGATCGTTGTATCTAAACTGTTTATCAAAGCCCCTCAATATTTTCTTAAAGCTTATCTTGGGCTAATCAACTATAGCCATTTTGAGAGAAAAAAAAAGGATTAATAATGATTTTTTCCAGGCCTTGTAATTCACCTGCTTTACTTTCTCAAAATCTAATAATGAAGGATATATATTTGTCCATATTCTGTAAGGAATTAGCAATTGCTCCACAGCAATGTCTAAAAAAAAATCATTTTGGATAAATCTAAAGACACTTTTTGTATAACAGCTTTTCATTGAGCTTTCTTTAGTATTCCAGTTGCCAAACATAGTAAAAATTAATTGTCTTCACTTGAACAGTTATGCACTAGAAATTTACTGTAGTTCCATTCCTTTTCCAAATCTAAAACCAAAACTTGATAAAATTCATGAATAACTGTTCAGTAAAATCAGTTCCCCTACCACTGGATAGAGATATGTTGGAATACTGCACGCAGTATTTTTATTTTAGGGATAAATAGAAGCACTCCTCTGTTGAAAACCCACAGTATACATAGTGACCAAGAAAAAAAAAATCCTACCTGGAATATCCCAATTTACCTATCTGGTGATAGAAGAACTCCCTTTACTATAGAATTAATTATTCATCAATTTTACAAGGTTTTGTCACCTAGTCACCTTATCACTCCAGTCATTTTTCTGAAGGTAAGTTGAATAATTTGCAGATAACCTGGAAGTCTGAGGTTCTGAAAATTGTTATATAGAAGGGTGTCACCATTTCCGGGACTGGGCATTAACTTCATCATGTGATCAATCATGGCCTTTTCTCTTCTTTCATGGAAAATAATGTGTTCCGTGGTTGGATGGCAACTTCTATGAATGTCAAGTAGGTCACATTTTTGGAAGTGTAGTTCAAATATTCCACATCCTTATTGATTTCCATTTTCTTTTTATTAATAATAAATGAAAAAGATACTGAAACCTCCATGTATAATTGTGGATCTGTCTCTTTCTCCCAATTGTTCTACCTGTTTTTGCTTCATGTGCTTTGAGAAACTCGTATTAGGTGTGTAAATAGACTTGTTGTGTTCTTTTGTTGAATTGTTCTCTTTGTCATTATAAAATGACCTGTTTTATCCCTGGTAATATTCTTTGTTCTAGTCTTCTTTGTCTAATTTCAATACAGCTACTCCAACTTTCTTGTTATTAGTGTTAGTGTGAGAAAATATATCCATTCTTTTAAATTTTAGCCATTTGTATATTTATATTTAAAATGAATATCTTGTAGGAAACAAGTAGTTCAGCCTTGGTCTTTTATTCAAATCTGAGAACCCCTGCCTTTTAACTGGCTCAATCACATTTTGTGATTATTGATATAATTGACTGTAAAATCACCCTCATGTTATTTATTTTCTGTTCATGCTGTATCTTTCTACATCCAGATTAGTTTAATATTTTCACAATTTTATTTTATCTCTTTTGTTGACTTATTAGGTATTACTCTTTCTTGTAATATAGTATTAGTTGATTTAGGCCTGTGGTTGTTTAGGTTGGGAATTTTCTTCTCCCTAGAGGTCTTTTGACAATGCATCGAGACACACCGAGGGATGTGACCAGCAGGCAGAGGCACAGTAAACTTTCTACAATGCAGAAGACAGCCTTCCACAACATAGAATCACCCATCCAAAAATGTCAACAGTGCCATCTTAGAGAAATTCTGCTTTAGCATTCATAGTGTATATCTTTAACTTGTTATAGTCTACTTTTAAGTGATTTTATAGTATTTTGCTTGTAGCAAAAGAACATTAATGTATGCTTTCATTTCCTCCGGATCAGGCTTTGTATTACTTTTGTCATACATTTTGCTACTCAAAAAAATTATAACCACATAAAACATCACTATTACTTTTGCTTTTAACAAATGTTTATGTTCTAAAATATTCAAATATGAGAAAATATATTTATATTATCTATTAATTCTTTTTCTCCTCTTATGGGTCATATTTTCCTGCTTCTTCACATGCCTGATAATTTTTTCTGATTCCAAACTTTGTAAAATTTACATTGTTAGATGATGTATATTTTCATATTTCTACAAATATTCTTGAGCTTTCTTCTGTTTTAATGTTGTTTCTTAAAAATAGTTCATCTTTTTGTTCTTGATTTTAAGCTTTGCTGTGTTCAACTACAGCAATGTCTACTATAGATCTCAATGCAAGACTGAGACAAACCCTATTGCCTATTATCCTTTTCCTATGACCATGACTGATGAGGGAAGAAATAGTGTCATCCCTGTATGTTCTCCTGGGATTGTTCTAATTCTTTCATGTGTTTCTTTTCTCAACATAAAGTATTTTCTTCATATAGGTACCCTTTTTAGAATACAGTTTAAACTCTCTTGGGGTTATCTGGAAATCTCCAGAAATCTCTGTCTCTGTGTGGCTTTCTCCTCTCCAATATTCTGCCCTATGGACTCTGAACAGAGTGCTTGTGGCTGTCCCTGGATTTCCATCCCTAAGTCCTCAATTTAGAGAAAATGCTGGGCTCTGCCTCCTTCTTTTTCCCTATGCAACTGCCTGGAAAATTTACTAAAACAATCTGCTGGGATAATTGTAAGGATCAACTCATTAATAAGCTTTTACAGTAGCCTCGAGTCAGATTTCTCTTTAGTTGTCTTATGGATCCCCTCTCTTACCTTGATTTATGACAAATGCACAATACCCATAGAGAAGAAAAAAATAAAGGCACCATTTAGAATGTTAAATCCTTCCATTTGGTATGCAATTTTTAGTTTAAAAAAGGGAGTAGGGGGCACCTGAATGGCTCAGTGGGTTAAAGCCTCTGCCTTCGGCTCAGGTCATGATCCCAGAGTCCTGGGATCGAGCCCCAGATTGGGCTCTCTTCTCCTTGGGGAGCCTGCTTCCCCCTCTCTCTGCCTGCATCTCTGTCTACTTGTGATCTCTGTCAAATAAATAAATAAAATCTTAAAAAAAGGAGTGGGTTTCTTGCCCCTGTGGCATCAATAACATTATTATTATTATTATTAACTTTAACGGCTGAGGGTTGGCTAACCATGTTACTATTCAAAACTTTAACTTCTTAAGATAAAATTTCTTCTTATTTTAAAATTTTAAATAGCATTTGTACTTGGGAAAGAAACTATAAACTTCAAGTTCATGTGTTTGTTTTTGTTATTTTTGTTTGTTTTCTTCTAAAACCTAGTCCTTTTTAGTTTCAATTATACCCAAATCTACTATTTCAAAGTGAATGGGACCTAAAAATTTCCTCACTCTCAGTCTTCCTTTGGCAAAAGTAAATCCACTTCTTTTGGATTATTCTTCACTTGAATTTATCTCTTATAAACATTGATTCTCCCCCCCCCCAATCTGTCAGGGGCAGATTTGTTTTACTGAATCTATTTTAATGTTCTCCTGTGTTTCCTTATTGCTGCTGTAACAAATTACTAAAACCAAGATGTTGACAGAGTTGCATGATGAAAACTTTAGATAGAATCAATTTCAATAATTTTTCCGGTATCTGCAGTATATCTGGATTCCTTGGCTAGTGGCCTCTTTCCAGCTTCAAAGCCAGCTATAATAGCCACTCAAGTCTTCCTCATGCTGCATCAGTCTGATACTGTCTTTTCTATATTTTAACAGTGCTTGTTAAATAGTGAGCTCATTCTTGTAATACTCCAGAACAACTACTTAAAGTCAGCTGATTTGTAATTTTAATTCTCTTTTGGCAGGTAAACAACAAGTATTTGCGGTTTCCAGAGATGAGTATTTTCCTTAGGTCTCTTAAGGGCTACCACATCAGGCTATCATGTCTCAGCCATGTCCTTGATTGCCTACTGCAGCTTGACTGGGTCTGTGCTAAACACACAAAAGGATGAAAAATACTTGCTGTCTAGTTAAAGGTTAGGCTCAGAAATATGTGTATTCTGTTAATTAGTCTAATAATATACCTTTTCCACTTTTAAATATTTAAATATATTTAATATACCCTCTTTGTATACCCATAAAGAAAAAGAGTAGGACTCAGAAGTCTAATTTTTGTTTTCTGAGTTCAGACAACATAGAATCATGGTCACAACCAAAATTCCAAACATATCTATACCATCTATTATGAACTGAACTGTGGTCTCCCCAACATTCATATATTGAATCCTAAACTTCAGTACTTCAGAATGTGACTGTGATTAAAGATAGTATCTTTAACGAGATAATAAAGTTTAAATGAGGTCATTGTGGTAACCTCATATCCTATACAGTGGGTGTCCTTATGAGAAGAGGAAATTAGGAAATAGATAAAGGGAAGATCATGTGAAGACACAAGCCATTTCCAAGCAACAGAAAGAGACCTTGAAGAGCCCAATTTGCTAAGAACTTGATGTTGGATTACTAGCTTTCAGAAAATTTTTGAGAAAATAAATTTCTGCTTTGCAAGCAGACAGCCTGTGGTATTTTGTTATGTCAACCATAGCAAACTAGTACATCATCTCTGTACTATTCCCCAAAATCAATACCTGGACAAGATCTGGACTTCCTGCCATATTTCCTCTATCTCAGTTAATGAATGACATGTTTGACTAAACAAAATGATACTTGTCTCATTAATGTTTTTCATTCTTTTAAAAAATATATTTTCATTTGGAAGGTACCTATTCATTTGAAGAATAATTCTGAGTCCTCACCTCTAGAAGAGAAAATTTTCAACCTAATTATTTTGTTCAAACAAAAGGTTGTATGAGTTACATAAAACAAAACATATTTATTACTTACAGATTAAAAATTTGACAGAAAATCATAGCATATTAACTAACATAAGTACTGGACCTTATTTTTTTCCCTTTTATTCAGCAATTTTTTCTCATTTGTATAGCTATCTCATATGTTGGTTGCTTAACATTTTAATATAATATATTTAATAATTTTTTATATCATTATTAGGGCAAATTGTACTTTAAAATATATTTACGATATGTTATAACTTTTATTAGTAAGCCATTAGCTTAATACCACAAATCACAGCTTCCACTCAAATGTATTTTGTGCTGAGGAATTATCTGTGTCACTCACAAGCCATACCATCTTAGGCAAACCATCCCATATCTCTTTTAAATTTTTCATCTAAAAATTGTAATAAAAATACTACTCAAATTAGAGTTCAAACAATTCAGCATGGGCAAAGGACTCCAAAGAGCATTGGTATCTATAATCAATCAATCAATCCATCAGTCATATTAAGGACCAGCAAATTCATCATTATCTTCAACATCATTATAAGTATAAACATTCACAGATCTTATTTCATTTTATATTAATATTATTATTATAATTATAATCAATTATAATTGAATTATACTCAAATATAATTATATTAATATTAAAAAACCATGTAGGCTATTTCTATATCTTAAAATGAACTAAATTTCAATCTTATAACTATTCTTCTTCACTTAACTAATTTCTCTTGTAATAAATTTATTAATATTCACTATAACTTGTTTTACAAACACACACATACAAACACACACATGTGCATACACAAGTTTACTGTTCTTGGAAGATGATTGATGAATTTTAAAATCTTGCTTAGGACATTTCTTACTTGATTATATGAGTAATGGTTTGCCTATTATAAAAATAAATACAAATAATCTAAAATTAATAAAAATATATTTTCATCCTTATAGGGGTGAGAGTTTTGTGTAATATATCAATAAACTATTGTGAAGAGCTGACAGATGTAATTTGAATAATGGAACTACAGTATCACCCAGACTTTGGAACAAACCTGTCTCTGTAGGTGGATGAAATATGAATCCTAATGCCAGAGCAGGGGTCAGTGCTCACTTGAAAAGGTGACAGTTGTCTTACATAATGCGATGCATGCCAACATTTTAGATGTGAGACAGAAAAAATGTAAGGAAGATATTCTCAGCCTTATAGCTAGTCCAAAGTCACTCTAAGTATAAATGTATTTAAAAAATAATAAAACAACGAACAGTATTAACACTGTATTCTTCAAATTCCTGTCATTGATAAGGAATGTATTATTTTTATTACTTCTACTTCAAAGTTGAAATGAGGTGTATACTTTTTGCTCTTTTACATTGCAAGTTGATAGAAAATGAAATAAAGACTGTGCTTCCAGTGACTCACAGAGATAAACTATTTTATCTAGGTCAAATCATAATTTTAATAATAACTATAATTAGAAAAGTCCCACGTAAGAAAAAGTCAATTATCAAGTAATTTCAAGTATGGTTATTCTGATGTCTCATCCTCACTATTTCTATTCCCATTTATCTTTTTTTAATTATATTTTTTTCTTCTCTGTTTTTTAAAAATCTAAGCTCAGCTCTGACAAGAATTTTACATGCTATTTTATAGGGTATGCCTAGAAGTATTTTGAGGCATAACCAGTGTTACAGAATGAAATCTCTCTTGGTCCTGAGAGTGGGATGGCAGTCTCTGCTTTGCTGCAGTCTTTGCTACCTGCCTGAATGCCTGTCCCTGAAGAAATCAGGACTCAGCCATCATGAGTGAAGGAAAGTCTCAAACCTGTCTCAAATGAGTTCATCATTTAAATCTTTTTATTAGGTCTCATAATGAGACAGTGTGCCTAATTAAACCAGGATAAACTATTACCGGGATTCCAATGAGTTACTTCTGCATATCAAATATTCAGAAGTTACCAAAGATTCCAAACCTTTTTGTAGAACAGAGATGACCTCATAATTCGAGTTGATGACTTCTGGACAAATATCTGTGGCTAGGGAAAAAAACAGAAATTTTTTAAATGCATCCTTTTATTTTGAGACTGGCAGAGATATGTGGAAGCTCTTTTCCTTTAACAGCAAAGTCAAAGGATATTAGATGTCATGGTCACATGGCAGCACATATAGCTGTAAATACGATGTACCCTGATTTACAGATGATTATATTCTTTTCTTTTAAAAGTGTTGGGACATTACTTCACTTTTTGAGTGGATTCCAAATAACTCCCACTGAGCTGTGTTTTCAAAATTAAATAAACTACAGAGCATGCCACAAAAGTTCAGATCTATAGGGGTGTCTGGGTGGCTTAATCAGTTAAGCATCTGACTTCAGCTCAGGTCTGATGTAGGGATCTTGGGATTGGCCCTGCATCAGGATTCCTGCTCAGCGAGTTGTCTGCTTATCCCTCTCTTTCTGGCCCTCGGCACCCCCGCACCCCTCCCCCATTCATGCTCTCTCTCTCAAATAAATATATACGGGCTTTTAGGCAACAATCATTTATAAAAAGCATTCCAGATATGAGTGTCAAAATTCATCTGACTATACAGATACACTCCTTACATGGCAGATATGGAGACCCAATCACACCCTATAAATGTAGTGCATAAACAGCCTTATCTGCAGAAAACTGAAGTACAAACCAGCTGGAAAATACCACTTACCTGTCACTGGAATTAAATTTGTAGATTAGTAATCTGCACCTCCATCTGACCTGGGGGATACTTTTTATTGATTTCACTACTAAATAAACTTATTTTGGCATTATCCCATTAAGTCAACCCTTATTTACCTTGATAATAGTGTCTTTGTCTTTTCCTTTCAAGTAATCAAAACTCTATATTTGTAAATATAATGGTCACATGTGTAGTGTTTTCTTATAGAAAAGGGGGGTGTAGTGTCTGTAAAAATTTGCTTTTGATTATCTGTCATTCCGCTGCTATCAAACCAACTTTCATTTTAGTTACAAATAACCAATTTAGGGTTTTTGTCATGTTAATATGGTTTTATCTCATTAAATTAATGAAGATATTAAATAGCTTAAATTCACTGTTTTCTTCTAATTGTGTATCTTAATGATAAGCAAGTACTGGATGCATAATTGGAGCACAGTAGTATTATTTGTAAGAAGATAACCCACTTTACAACCAATCGAGGAATTTTTAATGCTTCTAATCACAATTGATCCTAATTTTACTAATTACTAGAATACTCCTTCCAAAATTAGTTTTAGATTACCAAAATTTAAAATATTGTCATATTATGGATATGTTTTCTCTTGAAGATTTATGGATTTTTGGTTTAAATATTATATTTTTGTAATTTTTCAGAGATATGTATTTTCATATTGAATTTCATAATTTAGAAAAGAAGATATGATTCCTACATCAACATACTCAACATGGTTTTAAAGTTAGCAGATTTTCTTTTAAAATATTTTCACATTTTCTGAGTAGAAAATGATTGAAAATTTAACTTTATTATTTGGGTCATCTGTGTGGTCAGTCACTTAAGTGACAGACTTGGTTTCGGCTCAGGAGTGACCTCAGGGTCCTGAGATAGAGCCCTGTGCCAGGCCCTCTCCTCAGTGGGGAATCTGCTTGAGATTTTCTCTTTCTCTCCCTCTGCCCCACCCCCTCAATTAACAAACTGATAAATAAATAAATCTTAAAAAATATTTTAACTTTCTTTTAATTATATGAAATTTTTTAATATCCACCAACAAATTATTTTGAAGATAATGATATTCTTTCAAATAGATTCTCATATAGTCCACACTGGTTTTCTATCTCCATAGTTATTTTCTTTAAGTATCTCTAAATTCTTAAGGAATAATTGCAGGTTTCAAGGACAACTTTGAAGGCATATCTATTACAAATTTAATTCTGAGTAATGGAATTATGTCAAAGAAAAAATAGAATTATGTCAAAGGAAATCAAAATTAGAGTGCATTTGAGTTTAGTAAAGACATGTGCAAAGGACACTAGGCTCTACCTGTGCTTTTAGGAACCATTTGGTTGCATTTTAGTTTGCTCTCTTGATCCCTGAAGTTGAGAAAATAATGGACAAATGGAAGATTAATATACTGATCTCAAATGTTAAAAATGACTTATTTAACTAATCAAATCAGTTTTGCACAGAAAATGCTAAGGTTTCCTGAACATTTACTCTCACAAAATTGAACTCCAGGATACCAGCAGACTAAGGGTTTTATTCAAATACTTTAACTGTTAAATATACATTTTTATTGTAAATATACCCATACTGTTGGAAGAAAATACATAAAATATTCTAAGTTTACTTTCTTATATTTTTTCTATTTATGTACTTGTAAAATTTAATGATGTTAGAAATATTATTATTTGTGTGTTAATATTTACATTTAACATTGTGTGTGTTGTTTACTACATAATAAATCCATTAAAATAATGACCTAATTTTACCTATATAGAGCAGTACCTACCATATTATGTTTTTGAATACATATTAAAATTAATTAATGAAGACACCTTTCATTGTGACTTAAATATAAAATAATATAAAACATATTTAGATATATAATACTTTTAGTGAATACGTAAGTAATTGAGAGTTAATGAGAGTTTTAATTCCATGCAACCACACATAGATAGATGATTTATTTAATAGTTCTGTAAATATGCTAAGTAAGTGAAATGTGTAAAAATATTTGATTAATCAAATAGAATTTTAAAAATAATCTATGCATTTATTTTTCACACATTATATGCCAGATAACATTTGGACCCTGGGGATGAAATTTAAAGAGATTCTATTTTCTATATCAATTGGAGGTAGTTAAGACAGACATGTCCCTAATATCAGTGACTTTTAGTCTTCTAGTATGTAATAGTGTACTTTACCAGAAACTTTGCATATGAGTCATGATTCAAGGTATCATAGGGTAACAAAAGACTACTAACAATCTGCATTAATCTATATAAATTTCATTAATGAAACTGTACACATTTTGATCAACTATAATTTTGAATTGTGAGATTATTAGCATATTTAGTTGCTTTAGATACATTCCTTGGTCATAGGTAGAAGAACCGAGTTAGTTATAGTTACATAGTAAAGTTTATTTAGCATATTGTTCTCAAATAAAGAAATGTAGAAAAAATGTTGCTCTAAATTAATAAGCTGTGTGATGGTCTTAAAAGACTATTGCATTTTTTTAAAAGATTTTATTTATTTGAGAGAGAGACAGTGAGAGAGAGCATGAGAGGGGAAGTCAGAGGAAGAAGCAGGACTCCCCTTGGAGCTGGGAGCCCGATGTGGGACTTGATCCCGAGATTCCAGGATCATGACCTGAGCCGAAGGCAGTTGCTTAACCAACTGAGTCACCCAGGTGCCCCAACTATTGCATTTTTAACATATAAACAATTTGTATACAAAGTCAATATTAGAGTAAGATCACATAAAACTGTGAATCAATTAGGTAATTATACTTATTTGCTGTATATCAAAACTTTGCAAATGCATAAGGCAATTAAATGGAAAACACAGTAAGATGTATTTTATGTCTTGTTTACATGAAGTAAACTACATAAATCTTAAGTACACACTGAATAAATTATTATATCTATATAGACACAAAACCAGTCAAAATAGAATATTTCTACCACTATAGTCAGGTTCTATCTCACTCAAGCCCTTCCCAAAGATGTAAGCAAAAGTAAAAACTTTATTAGTTTGTATCAGTTTAAGTATTTTTGAATTTCATATAAATTCACAGTTAGTTAACATACAATCTAGTATTAGTTTAGGTGTACAATTTAGTGATTCAACATTTCCATATAACACCGAGTGCTCGTCACAAGTGCCCTCTTTAATTCCTATCACCCATTCCCCCTACCCACCTCCCCTCTGAGATGATACAGATTTTACAAACTTGGCATTGATAACTATGGAATAATAGGAGGAAATAATATTTCTAAAATTTTAGAGGGAAATATATTATACTTCACTAACTAAATCACAGATGAGACAAATTTCTTCTCCTCCGCTCCTGTCCTCTTTTCTCCTCTTATGTATCTTATGTCTTTCTGGCTTTTCTCTTTCTTTCTTTCTTGCTTTCTTGCTTTCTTGCTTTCTTGCTTTCTTTCTTCTTTCTTTCTTTCTTTCTTTCTTTCTTTCTTTCTTTCTTCTTTTTTCCTCCTAGGTTTTCTTCTAAATCAGTTTTTTAATCAAGTGAAACTCACTCTCTTATTTGGATCAGATTTACATGCTGTCTTTCTCCTGCTAATTTAAACTTGTCCCAACACTGACCATTTTCCAGGGCAGCTGTTTTTTGGTTCAAGATTACAATTCTAGATTCCACCATCTTCCTGTTCATTTGCCTACACTCTTTACTACAGGAATATTAGAGGATGATTGCTATGTTTAATTCAATGTTTTAGGTGTTTTGATTGGGGAAGAGTTTTCATTTTATTGAGCAGAGGGAAATTTCCATATCTATAAGGAAAATACATTTCTAGTGTTATAATTTCAGGCATTTGAATTGTCATTAGGGGGATATTTTTTATGCAAAATCATGTTGAATGTGAAAATCTATAAAGTCTAGCAGTGTAGTTTTTTTCATAGTTTTCTATGATAAGGAAAGAAAAATTATTTCTAACCTATTTTTTTGCTCTGATTGGCATTTTATTGCATTCTTAATGCCCTGTGGCAGCCAGCTAATGTTGGTGAGACATTATTCATACATAAAATAGCATTTCTCACTCATTGGAAAAGAAGAATTAGATATATTACCCCTTAAATTCTCTAGCACTTGCTTTTACCATTGTATAGACTGAGAACTCTGGCTAGGTTAAGTAGCTTCCATGGAATTTAAACGCAAGCATTTTAAAAGAGCTGACAAGATTTCCATCACTTTGTACCCTCTGTCCCTTAGTTTCTTCTTCATTGGAAATTTAAAATTTATTCTACCACTTCTACATAATAGTGGCACCTGCACCTTATAAATTAAGAAATAGAGTAAAAAAGAAGTTAATTGCCTTGCTCAGGGACACACAGTAAATCAATGGTAGAATCAGTAATAAATGGATTCCTTGGTCACAAATAACCACTCTTTCCTACAAGAACATAAAGCTAATGTAAATTAAACTTTAGTCAGCCTAAATAATAAAAAAGCTCTCAAATCCAATGTGTTTTAAAACAGCTGAGCCAAGTAGAAGAGGCTATTGAAACAAAAATATATTCTCTCTTTTATATTTTATTCCAGGAATATCTACAGCATTATTTCTCTGGAAAGCACTCCATTTCATTGTAGAAAATAGAAGACAAGAAGTACATCTATTCTACTTTCTTACCAGGGCTAAAAATTTAACTGATTTTAATAACCTCTGTGTAGTTTAAAAAATGTATCTTAATTAAAAAAAAATTCTTCTAACCAAATTTAGTCAAGTATTGTCTTTAAATTCTACACTGTGATATTTAAAATAAATTAAATAATTTTAAAATAAATTAAAACAAATATTATGTAATTATTTTTAAGTATTTGTTTATCCTAGAATTATTTAAAATCATATTATTGTGTTTCCAATAGAAATGGATGCAGAAAGTACTACAACTCCAAATTGGGAGCAGAAATACTGGGTAGATATATCAAGTTTATCAACTAATTACTTAGTCTATATGAAGGAGATATGCCAAGAAAGACCCTTTCTCTTGTACTACATATTTGGTTTTAAATCTCCATGTAACCAGCCTTTGTGGGTGGCCTGGGTTAAGCCTTATTGGAATTGTAATGACTCTATTTAGGTCACTGAAGTTAGAACTTCATTAGGGATTTGTCAATTGCTTATATTATAAAGGGTGTATATAGTAAGAATGCTCCTCTCAGAAGCCAAAGGAGAGGCCCAACTATTTATCAGGTGAATTGTTACCTACAATGATCTACAAAAGATTAGAGGGTGTAGTCATTTCCATGAAGAGAAGGACACACCAAATGCTCCACAGGAAAAACTTCTTATATCATGCTGCCCTTAACTACTACAGTCTTATTCTGGAAAGATTTATCAATAACTGCACTATGCTAAAAGGTGGGTCTCAGGGGTATAAATTCCTCCTCAGCTTTTGAGATAGCTGCTAATGGGCAGATGTCATCCCAATAAAATTTCTGTAAATGCTTTCTATAACTAGATGGAAGAAAAGCCTGGATTTCCAAGAGAACCTGGAGATTTCCATGAGCCATAAGAGACAAGGAAAATATGGTTTTTCATTTATCCCACTTGTTAATTGATCCTTTTGTGAATAACTCATTTTCACCTTTATTATTTTTTAAATGCAACTGGCTTATGCAGATATATTATAACCATTTAAAGATACCTGAAAATTCAGCCTTTAAAATTGGTGCAAAGTTTCTAATCCATTATTATTACATCTCTGAGTATGGGAGAAATATAACTTTCTCTTTGTTAATGATTCTCTCAGATATAATATCCTGGATAAGTTTGCATCCCTGAATCTTTCTCCTTTAAACTTCTTCATGTCAAATTTGCCATAAATTGCTTTCCATACCACATTTTTAAAGTTAATACTAGTGTTAATCCAGGTATTTTAAACATTGGAACTCTAATGTTATAGTTATCTGAAGCATAATCTTATTTCTACTCTTTTTTATTTTTAAAAAGTACCAAAAAGAACAAGAATGATTTTCCTGAAGTAGTATTTTTATTCTGTCAAGCTATTCACTTCTCTGAACTCTCTCATGGTCTTACATGAAATCACAACTTTTAATCAAAGACAAAAAATGTTCCTTTGTCTCTTTATTTGTTAAAATATTTGTAATTGTATTTGTTGCTGGCCACATTTCTTTCTCTCTCACTTTTTTTTAATATTTAAATTCAATTTGCCACCACATAGTACATCATTAGTTTCAGATGTAGTGCTCAAAAATTCATCAATTGCATATATCACCCAGTGCTTACATCATATCACTGGCCATATTTCTAATTCCATCTCATAAATAGTTCATTATTTAAGCTCATTTTGTCTTTCTTACTAGATATTTACAATGTTCAACTCTCTATTGAACATTTTCAAAATGTTATTTAAATTTTACTTTATACAAGAAACTTAAATCCTAACACAATCTTCCCGAAAGCATGCCTCTCTTCCAATAATGTCCTACTTGTCTTTTGTCAGCGAAACTAATTTATCTGAAATTGTACCTTTTCTCAATTCAGACACATAAAATTTAATTAATATTTTATTATATGTAGTATTTTATTTTATTCTCAAGTTCTCAATGTGTTTCAAGAGACAATGTGTTCAATTAGGGAATTCAAAGCTCTCTTACTAGTGACAATCTAGAATGAGTAAACACAACATCATTTATTCCTGGCAAGCCTATTTGCCATTTTTTATTTTTGCCTCTTAGTTTCAGTTGTCTGTAGTATAAATATGCTAACCAATTTTTCTATATATTGTTGGCCATGTATCATGGTCAAAGTGGCAATTCATGTTACCTATGTGTCATTTATTCCTTCTTTGCCTTTAGTTTATTCCATCTTTTTTTCATCTAAAATACAATCTGTGATCAATCTTTGATTTCATAATGATAATTTATTAAATGTTGCAAAGTAGAACTTTTTATTATCCCTGAATATTTGTGACGGTAGTGGGTAGAGATGAATTTAGAATTGTTGATAGAATTGGGAGACAAAGTTATAGTGTTCTTTTACTACTCTGATCCTCAGAAATTGATGGAGAATAGAGAACGTGAAGAGGGGCAATTACCAGAGCAAGAATGCAAACCTATGTAAGACCTCAAGTTTTAATCACAGATATTGGTTTATTATCTAATTATATCTGAGTCTGTGGTTTTCGAAAGCATTGACAGTTTTTAATGGTACGTTATCCCCACTAAATAACTGAAATTTGCTAATATGTAGTGTGACATTATTTAGAGTATACTAAACAAGAAGATAACATATTCTTTCAGCTAACATATGCCACAGAGAAGTAAGTTAATACTTGGAACGTCTTTGAAAACAAGGAAATCACTGAGTAAATTGAAATTTCAGTTAACTACATAGATTAATACATATGAAATGGGTCATACTAGCTATATTGCCTTACACAGTGGGAAGAGGATAGTCTATGCAATAAAAGATGTTGGGAACACTGGAGACCCTATGCAAAAAAAAAAAAAAGAACCTGGACACTCTTCACTCTTTACTTACAGTCTCTATATAAATCAACTGAAAGTCAATTAAAGAACTAAATGTAAGACTGGGAAACATAGAACTCCTTGAAGAAAATGTAGAGTAAAATCTTGACATTCGCCTTGACAAATGATTTCTTGGACATGACACTTAAAACAAGACAATAAAAGCAAGGGAATTAAATAGGTATTTTTCCAAAAAGATACACAAATAGCCAGCAGATATATGAAAAGGTGCTCAACATCACAACTATAAGGGAAATGCAACTCAAAACCATGAGATACCACCTCACA